>JAJOOS010080352.1:0-16366 GCA_029582725.1 Solanum chiquidenum | reverse complement strand
CTGGAAAATAATAAAATTTCTCTCTTCGAGGTTTTTATTATTGTTCCATTGCCGAACAGTAATAGGGATGGGAAAAAGCTGAATTTCGTGAAAAGGGGACGACGAAGTGATCGATTGTTGCAGACGCCTGCTGCTTTTCCGGATTTGCTGGGATTTGAACGTTACTTGCTAGTAGTTTGGAAGGAAGAGGACGCAAGGGTCGTTTTGGTACTGCCGTACGCTGTGTATGTTGCTGATAAAAGTGGGCTGGGTAGGTGTATTGAGGAATTGGAATGGGCTCAAAGTTGGGCTGGGAATTTGAATTGCTGAAGGTTGAGGTTTGGAGTTTGGAATTGGCCCAATGGATTTTGAAAAGTAATTCAAGAATGTAATCAATTTGACTTAAGAAAATAACCACTTGAAGTGCAAATTCGATAAAATTGAGGCAATCGGTTGAATTCAGCCAAAATTAAAAATGAGATGTATTAATATAATTAATTAACAAGCTTCTTAATCTTACGAAAAATTAAAATAATTAATGCATTTGAGAAATAATTAATTCAAAATTATAAAGTATTGATTAACTAAACTAATTAACCAAATATTTAAGTAAATAAATATCTTTTTGAGACGATTTTCAAATATTCATAAAATATACTAATTATATACATAATTATATAAATATATATATTATTATAAATTAATTTTTTTTATAAAAATGATGAAATTACTTAAAATGACTTGGAAAATATTTTGAATTTTATAAAGTCAATTATTTCAAATAGTTGGGAAGTTAAGAAGCTTGATGATTAATTTGTATTGTGGAGTGCCAAAATTGGGTGTCAACAACTGTCCCTCGTTTGACTTGGATCGATGAAAGAAATTCGAGGCAAATGAAATTGACGAATCCAATTTTGACCGACCACATCTTCATCCTTTCGGAAAGGCTTTTGGTACGGACTTCAGGAATTATGGCCGAATCCCAGAAATGAGTTTCCTACATATCTCAGGTTATATGAGAATTCAGGCCACTTGTAGTTCGACACGCTTGATTTTACACACGATTTTGAAAGAATTCAAAAGTCATCCTATCACCGAATTATGGAGGGACCGGAATGCTCGAGAATAGGATTTAAGAGCGAATGTTGGAAACACAGCCGAGTTTTCAACATTGATTCCGCCTACATATCCCTCAACTTAGGGAATCAGGCTGCTTGTAGTTCGACTCGATAGGTTGAAAAGGAAATCTATTATGCAAGATAACCTTTGGTTCTAGAAGAGTGACAAATAAGTCGACTTTGAAAAAGAGGTTTGCAACCTCTTAGCCATGAACGTGGAGCTCGTCACATCCATAAGTAAGAACTTACATGGACATAATTTCCAAAGCTCTTAGTGCATTGTCACTTAGATTGGAAAGATGCCTCCGGTGAACGCCTAAATTTTTCGGATGCGAAACTGAAACCGCTAAACCCAAAGAAAAACCCACATGCCTTCTGATAGGGGTGCGGTTTGATTGTGGTGGAAGTCGCTCTTCTGCTCGCGTCCTAAAAGTTTGGCACTCCTCTTTGGACTATGTCCCAGTTCGCTGCTAAGAAAAGGTTCCACGTTGTGCTGCATCCCTTTTGATGTCGTCCGCACCCGTGGCTTGTTTTGAGAATTCACCCTCTCGGATGCTCTCGACAAAGACTGAGATAAAACTCATTAGCATAAAATTGCAATTCAAATGGAGAGATAATGTCTTTTACCGTGTTGACACTTAATTTCTCTCCTTGAACGTTTGACGTCAAACCCACTGAGTTTGACGTAAAGCAAATAAAGCTTGTGTCTCATATTTGCAATATAATCTTCAATGTATTCTTCCTTTAATGTCAAAGCAATAAAAATAAGCTGGTGTAATATGTTAATAGTTCTTTTGATGTCGTTTTTGCAAAGAAAAAAGATGCCAAAATTGGGTGTCAACAACTGTTAAGTGGAATTATCTATGCTAGTAGTGCTCAGCAAGTATGGACTGACTTAAAAGAGAGATTGTTGACACCCAATTTTGGACCTCCACAATATATATTAATCATCGAGCTTCTTAAATTCTAAACGATTTAAAATAATCGACTTTAAAAATTCAAAATATTTTAAAATTATTTTAAAGTAATTTTGTCATTTTGATAAATTTTTAAATAATATATATGTTTTCTATAATTAGTACATTTTATGAATGTTCGGGAATTGTCTGAAAAAAAAGAGTTAGTTTTATTTAAATATTTGGTCAATTAGTTTAATTAATTAATAGTTTATATTTTTGAGTTAATTAGTTTATAATTAAGTTAATTATTTTATTTTGTTAAGATTAAGAAGCTCGTTAGTTAATTATTTTAATTTGTCTTATTCAATTTCTAGTCGGATTCACTAAATTAACTCAAGTTCGACTATATTTTGAGTTTTATATGGCTATAATTACAATTTTGACTTTTAACTTTTTCTACCCAATTTTGAATCCAAATTTTCAATGGCCCACTTTATAATTCTCAAGACCAATTATTTTCTCCAATTTCAACCAAAAGAAATCCATTCCAGCAGCAACATACAACAACAATACAAAGCAGTACATACGTGACCCAACAGCCCACTTCAATTCCCTCTCTAATCATCCAATCCCAGCCCACTCTCTAACCTCCAAACCGACCCAATTCCCATTTTTAACCCGGCCCAAATCCCTTTCCCCTTCACAAAATAACCCAGCGCGAACAACAACTTCCCCAGAAGCGACAAACTCCAGCTCCAACGTTCACAGATAGAGCAGCGATCAAGCGGAAAATAGTACTCTGAAAATTTTATTTTCTCCTTCCTGTCCCTTTCAGCTTGTACGAATCACATGAGGCACGCGTTTTCTCCCCTTTCCTCTTTCGGAATGGGTTGAAATCGCAAGAAAAAAAGGTGATTCACCAAAATGGTGAAAGAGATTTCGAGTTTGAATTTTGGAATTGGGCCATTGAGTCTGATTTTCATCTTTTTTCCCCATTCCGAACCCTAGAAAATCCCGTATATAAACTCTCTTCTTCTTCATTGTTGTGGGGGAGAATTTTTTTTAGTGAGAGGTCACATAGAGAAATCATCCCTAAAGCTGTAACAAATCATTCAGAAAATGTACTTTATATATAAATATTTTTCCATTCGTTTTGGGTTGCGAAAGCCTGGTCGGATTTCGCGAAGTAGTTTTTGGTGGTGAAAGCTCATTGCCTTCAGTTCGTCGTCTCAGTTGGCTGCTCAGAAATAGGTAAATCCTTTTCTTAATCTTTGTTTCATTTAATTCCTAGTTGTTCTATTTCTTCTATCTTAAGTGTTCTTGATTGTGTTTAGTTCTCGTATCTAAGTCAGCTTGAAGATTGATGATGGCCTCTACTATTTTTGTATTCTGTCTCTTTAGATTCCTTTACTATTCGTTGATTACGCTTTGTTGTAATTTGCTCTCTTGTTCAAGTTTGGTTGTTGTTTCATTGTGAGTGTAAATGATTGATGTGGTTTAACCTAGGCCTGTGTATTATTAGTTTATATTTGTGTTCTGTTTGAGAATTTTTTGTCAATCATGTTCTGAGTTTTATGTTTGGCTTGTTTAAATTCATAGTCATTGTTCATTGTCTGCTTAGTATGATTCGACTTAATCCTTATTTTTCCAAAATGGCCTGAATTTTTCTCTAGTCCAACTTTTTCTTGTGATTTTGAACCTAACTCGGACTTCTTCTCGTTTAAACTAAAACTTGGTTCTGTTCAGATCTAAGTTCAAATTCCGTATTGTGAGTTCATTTCAAGGCTTTTGGTTATTTAAATTTCTGCTTCGTATGCACTCTTTATGTGGTTTTAAAAAAAGAGGATTAGTGGTTCCATTTTGTTTGAAAATAATGTCTGATTTAACTTAAATGGTTTTGTTAATAATGAAGGCTTAAGTTTTGAACATGGGATGAGGAGCATAATTTAGACTTCGTCGGTTTATACACCTCTAAGATCTGGTTCACATGGATTTAGTATTAAAGCTTATAAGAATTTAGCGCTTATCTTAGTCGCTTACGGTTCTTTTATGGATGGAAACGAGACCTCGACTATGTTTGAATGCCCCTCTTTGAAAGCTGCTTTGTGATGAAACAAATTTACTTTCTTATTCAGTGTGAGCTATTAGTATCAATTCTTTCAAGCCAATGTTATTCCTTTAGTGCTATGTGAGTTGTTTGGTGAAATTGAGATCGTGAATATATTATAAAGTTTTGAGTCTTGCACATGATAAATTTGGAATACAAGTTCATCTAACTTGTTTTGTTTTCCTTTTTGAGAGTTTTCAACAATAAGTACTTCTCTTTGAATTTGTGGCATTTTCTATTGGCTTATTTTAAGAATAAGTTCTTTAGTTGGAATTCTTGCTAGTTTGATTCCATCTCTTAAAATCATTTGAAGTGACGTGAACAACATTCAATAAATTTGTTGATGACTAATATGCAAGTATTCCATCATCCTTAATTATGATCTTACTTCTATTGTTGCATTTGTTAATCCATGTTTTCATCCCTTGTCTTGCTACTCTTTTATGTTAAGAATAAATGAGACATTATTTTGCATCCTATCCTTTACTGATGATAATAAGATTGCTTAGGTTCAGATTCTATATCTTTTTACTCATATTAATTCGTCACCTTTACTTCCTTTACATGTGACGTTGGCCGAGTCTACTTTGGACTCCATACTTCCATTTCCTTGATAGAGCCATAAAGGCTCAAGTCCTTTCCTTTTGAGTCGACCAACAAGTGGAATCGAAGAATAAGTCCATGAATTCGGCGTACAAGTGTTCAAAGCAGATATACGGGATTGTATACACTAGTATACATCTAGTGTATACGAAAGAGGAAAAATGGGCCTAAAAGCCCCAAATTCCAAAAATTGTATTTTGTTACTTTGGGCGTAAGCCCCTCTTGTCTTGCTTATTATTACTTGTTAGTTCTTAGGACAGGTGGAAGAATCGATCCTGACGCCCATAAGAAAAACATTTCTTTTATGTTAGTCTAGGACAGGTGCAACTCAAATGGGTCGAAGGCCCAAAATGAAAATGGGCCTAAATGCTGGTCCAGGCGGACAGAAATCAGATTTGGGCCCAACCTTCTTTCCCTCTTTGCTTTACCGTGTCTATTTTGCTTGTTAGTAATTGTCGTTAATCTTAGGGTCGAAAAGTTCAAATCCCCGAGAGACACTCATTTCGTTTTAACAATTTAACTAAATCGATCATCTTTTCAAAAGACTTAAAAGAATAAATTTTGAGAATTATCTCACTTAGATCGTAGGTTAATATTTCCCTTTTCCCCTTTTAAATCATCTCAACTCTAAAATAGTTCAATCATGTTATTCAAATTAAGTTAAAGTATTTTTAGCCAAATAATTAATTGTCGGATAACCGTGTATTAGCAGGCATTTCGGGTGCTTTCAAACCCTTCCCAAAATGCTAATAAGAACCTCGAACCCCTTTACAAGTTTTCACTAGATTCCTGTTTTAGTCATGTGGAAATGAATAGTTTTCTTGATTTTTCTTAAAAATTAAGTGGCAACTCTTAAAACCAGTAATAATATTATTTTTTAAAAATCAAATAGAGATTTGACAAAGTAGATGGCTCTAGGATCTTCTATTTACACAAGGAGATTGCTACACTTAGTCAAGGAATGTTGTCTGTGTCTAGCTATTTCTCCAAACTTAAGGAATTGTGGATGCAATTTGACTCTCTTATGCCATGTCCTGGTTGCGCCTGTGAAGTTTCTAAGACTTATGCAACTCATTTAAGTACCAGAGGTTGATGCAGTTTCTCTTAGGGCTAAATGAGTCTTATAATCAGTGTAGAAGTCAAATTATGATGCAGGATCCAGCACCTTGTGTGAACAAGGCTTACTCTCTGGTTATGGCTGAGGAAAACCAGAGGATACTTAGCAAATCCAATGTTGTAAGTGCTGAGAATCATGGTTTGGTGAATGATGCCATGGCATTCTTCAGCAATAATAAGAGTCATGTACCTAGATCAGGCTCTAGTTCATACTCAGGACCTAATCCTTCTTCAGGATCTGGTTCTAGATCTCTTCAAAGATTTACTAGCAATCTCTATTGTGACTACTGCAATTGGAAAGGTCACATCAGAGCTACTTGTTATAAACTTCATGGTTTTGCTACTGACTGGAAGGGTAAGAATATAACACCATCTAGATCTATTCCTGCAGCTAATCTTGTGGGTGTTAAGGCTGGTACTACTCAGCTGAGGCAATATTCAGCAAATACTGGTCAAGGATCAACTCCCAATGCTCTTGGAATGTCTCACAGTGGTAGTTTTTCTCCTACTACCTCTCATGCTCTTATGTCTAACAGGCAGTCTCCACTAGCTCATTTTGACCCACAGGTTCAACAACATCCTCACTTCTCTCCACAGCAGTATCAACAACTTCTATACATGTTGGATCAAGAGAATGAGAAGGCAAAGGCCAACACCAACTGTGAGAATTTGATTGCATCAGGTATGATGCATTGTCCCACTCCATATGCTAATAATAATAAGTGGATTATTGACTCTGGAGCTTCTCAACATATGGTACACAATGAGAATTTGATCACACCACAAGTCTCTTTACAGAATAATTCATGTAACAAAGTTCATCTACCCACTGGTGCACTTTCTCATGTTACTCACATTGGTTCTTCTCAGGTCCTTGGAGGGACTGAGATTTCCAATGTTTTGCATATTCCTACCTTCCATTACAATTTGTTGTTAGTATCTAAACTAACAAAGGAGCTCAATTATTGTGTCCTCTTCTATCCTAATTTTTGTGTCTTTCAGGACCTCTCAAGTGGGACTGTGAGGGGGACTGGCAGACTGGAGAATGATTTGTATGTTGTGCATGCTGATAGTCAGCTAATCTCAGGAGATTCATTGAAGTTTACACAGGATTCAGTTCATGTAGTTAATGCAGTTTCTTCTTCTCAGTCTTGTAGCTTAGATATGTCTCTTTGGCATAAGAGACTAGGTCATGTTCCTGTTTCTACTATCAGAAAACTTAGTTGTTTCAAACATTTTCCATCTAGTTCTTCTACCATTTGTATTGTATGTCCATTGGCTAAGCAATCCAGACTATCATTTCCTTTGAGCAATACTACTACTACCTGTTTTCAACTATTACATGCTGATGTTTGGGGTCCCTATAGAGTTCCTACTCATGATAACAAGAGATATTTTCTTAATTTGGTTGATGATTTCTCAAGATATACATGGCTATTCCTGCTAAATTCTAAGGCTGAAGTCATTGTTGCTTTAACTCGGTTCTTTGCTATGGTAAAAAATGTATTTTCCACTTAGATCAAAGTGCTTAGATCTGACAATGGGTGTGAGTTCTTCAACTCACAAGTCACTACTTTACTGCATACTCTAGGTATTATCCATCAGAGTTCATGTACCTATACTCCTCAGCAGAATGGGGTTGTGGAAATGAAGCACAAACACATCTTAGATATGGCTAGGTCACTGAGATTTCAGGCTGCTGTTCCCCTTCGGTTTTGGGGTGAATGTGTTAACACTAGTGTTTACCTAATAAACCGACTCCCATTTACTGTGCTGCAAGGACAAACTCCTCATGATTTGTTGTATAAAGGTCCCCCTGTACTTGACCATTTAAGGGTGTTTGGATGTCTTATTTTTGCTACTGAAGTGAGGAAAGTTGACAAGTTTTCTCCTAGGTCTGTTCCTGCTGTGTTTATTGGTTATTCTACTCTCCAAAAGGGGTACAAACTTTATGCCTTAGCTACCAAAAAATTCTTTATCAACAGAGATGTGGTGTTTACAGAGGCAGTATTCCCCTTCAAGCATATGAGCTCTGCTTGTCCCCCTTTATTTCCTGTCCTGCAGTTCCTTGAAGAGACTCCACTGTTGGTTTCTGAGTCCAGTCCTGTTGAGAACAATGCTGCTTCTAGTTCATCTGTTAGTGGATTTGATCCTGCTAATGACTCTTCTCCTGGTGATGGGAATGTATTAGGTGCTCCTTGTTCTAGTTCATTGACACCCTCTGAGACTGTTGCATTAAGAAGGTCTACTAGATCCACTAAGCCTCCTATATGGATGCAAGATTTCCTGACAGCTCTGCCTAAAGCCTCTTGCAAGTATCCTATCTCCAATCATGTATCTTATGCTCATCTCACTGCTTCCTATGGTGCAGCATTAGCTGATTACTCCAGTATTTCTGAGCATACTTCTTTTGAAGAAGCTGTAGTTCAACCTCAGTGGGTAGAGGCCATGCAAGCTGAAATTTCTGCTTTGGAGGATAATAATACTTGGAGCATCACTGAGCTACCTCCTGGCAAGCATCATATTGGTTGTAAGTGGGTGTTCAAGGAGTACTTAGCCTCGGGTGCTGTTAAGAGATACAAAGCCAGACTAGTTGCTAAAGGGTTCAATCAGAAGGAGGGCCTGGATTACACTGAGACTTTTTCCCCTGTGGCCAAGATGGTTACTATCAGATTTGTCCTAGCTGTAGTTGCTGCTAAACACTGGTTGGTTTTTCAAATAGATGTGCACAATGCTTTCTTGCAAGGTGATCTCCCTGAGGATGTTTATATGGTTGTGCCTCCTGGTTTTTACAGACATGAGGGGTCTAACAAAGTCTGCAAACTGCACAAATCTCTCTATGGGCTCAAACAAGCACCTAGGCAATGGAATCTGAAGTTAACTTAAGAATTAGTTCAGTTGGGGTTTGTTCAAAGCCATTGTGATTACTCATTGTTTACTAGAACAATGGGAAAAGAACTGGTGGTGGTTCTTCTGTATGTAGATGATCTTTTAGTAACTGGTAGTTGTAGCAGCTTGATTGAACAAACTAGAAATGATCTGAAACTTATGTTTAAGATGAAAGACTTGGGAGAACTAAAGTTTTTTCTTGGCATTGAGTTTGCTAGAACCAAAGAGGGGTATGTGATGAATCAACTCAAGTATACTTTGGAACTAATCTCTGAAATGGGATTAAGTGGTGCAAAACAAGTTCATACACCAATGGATCCTAATGTAAGGCTGACATCTATTGAATATGATAAACATGTATATGGATCAGAAGTTACTTCAACCGATAAACCTTTGAAGGATATTGGAAGATATCAAAGGTTAGTGGGAAGGCTATTATATCTAACAATGACCAGAGTAGACATATCCTTTGCAGTACAAGTCTTGAGCTAGTATATGCATGCTCCAAAAGAGTCTCACATGGAAGCAACTCTTAGAGTAGTTAAATACATTAAAACATCTCCTGGTCTAGGTTTGTTTATGCCTGCTCAAAGCTTATAATTACTTACTGCTTACTGTGACTCTGATAGGGGTACTTGTCTACAAACAAGGAGGTCTGTAACAGGTTACTTGGTGAAGTTTGGAGATGCACTCATATCATGGAAATCTAAGAAGCAAGAGACAGTAGCAAGGAGTTCTGCTGAAGCTGAATTCAGGAATATGGCATCAGCAATAGCAGAGATCACTTGGTTTATTGGTCTTTATAAGGAGCTAGAGGTAAACATCAAGCAGCCAGTTCAACTCTATTGTGATAGTAAGGCTGCAATCCAAATTGCATCCAATCCTATTTTTCATGAGAGGACCAAACATTTTGACATTGATTGTCACTTTGTCAGAGAAAAACTACAACAAAAAATGATCAAGACTAATCATGTATCAACAAGAGAACAGTTGGCAGACCTACTTACTAAAGGCTTATGGAAAGCAACACATCTACACCTAATGTCCAAGCTGGGGGTAAAAGATTTGTTTCAGCCACCAACTTGAGGAGGGGTGTTATGAAGCAAGGAGTTAGTGTAGTATTAGCTATAGAATCTGTTAGTATATGTCAGTAACAGATACAATTAGTAAAAGTAGTTACAACTAACTATAGTTAAGTTAAGTCTACCAGTCTAGTTAAATGCTTAAATGTGATGTATTATAAATAGAATAGATACTACCACAGATGAATACTTCATTCATTTTAGTTCAGTAGCTCAATATAGATTTGTTTCTCTCTTCTTCCTTAATTAGTGAATCTCCATTATTGATTCTGTTAAACAGTTAGTTAAATGCACTGCAGTGCACTAACAGAAACATGTACACCTGTCAGTCTAGTTGTTAGAGTTAGTTAAATTAACTACTTCAGTTCAAAATATAAATAGAGATGTACAAATTGTAATAGTTTAGTTTTCTCATTCATTCATTGTTCATGAGTTCAATACACAATTTTCTCTCTTCTTCTTCTTAAATAAGTCTCTCTAAAATTGTTATTTCTCTCCATGAATTAGTTAGAATTCACTGAAGTTTACATGGTATCAGAGCAATTTGAAGCAGATCTAGGGATTTATCTCGGGATTTTTTTAGCATAGATCGAGAGATTCTGCAATGGCGATCGAGGATGAATCAATGGATGAAATTCGTGGTGGAACTGGAGGAGTTGTACCGAGGGGAGGTTCGGTGATTCTAGATCACAATCACCCGCTCTACTTGAGTCCTTCTGATGTTCCAGGAGCATTATCTGTTGGAATTCAATTAATCGGCATGGAAAACTACACTTTGTGGAGTCGAGCAATGGAGATAGCATTGCTAGGAAGAAATAAGTTAGGTTTTGTAGATGGATCAGTTTCCAGGAGTGATTATGAAAGTGACTTGAAGAAGATTTGGGATCGATGTAATGCGGTCGTAATTTCATGGCTTACATGCAATGTGAGCAAGGATCTGCTTAGTGGAATCTTATACGCATCAAGTGCACAGAAAGTTTGGCTTGATTTGAAGGAACGTTTCAACAAAGTGAATGGATCGAGACTGTATCAACTTCACAGGGGAATATTCACATTAACACAATGAGTCTCCATAGTTTCTTCTAATTACATAAAGTTAAAGAGTCTATGGGATGAATATGACTCAATTTTTCCACCACCAGGGTGTGACTGTCACAAATCTAAGGAGTTTGTTGAGCAAATGCAATACCAGCGTCTTTTACAATTTTTGATGGGTTTGAATGAAAGCTATTCGCAGGCAAGGGGACAGATCTTAATGATGAGTGGTTTGCCTAACGTTAATCAAGCATATGCGATGGTGATTCAAGATGAAAGTCAAAAAGGAATTGCTGGAGTTGTTCATGATGGAATAGAACCAACAGCTCTGTCTGCTTCAAGACAAATTGAAACCAAACAATTTCAAAAGAAAGGATACAATAATTTCTATTGTGATTTCTATCGCATGAAGGGTCATACAAGGGATGGATGTTACAAATTGATGAAATGTGAACATTGTCATGCTACAGGGCATGTTAAGAGCAATTGTTATCAATTGATTGGGTACCCTGCAGATTTCAAATCAAAGAAGAAGGCCAATGCTGTTTTTGGAGGACATATGCAAAATGATTCAGGATGCTGCCATGAAGATTTACAGAAGAGTGATGATCAAATGGTTACATAGGATCAGCTTATGCAGTTGATGAATAAAGTGACACCAGAAAAATTAAAGCAGATGCTAAATGTACTAAACATGAACACCACAAGCCATCCACATAGGAGTGCTCACATGGCAGGTAATCCTATGAAACTCATGAACTGGACAGTCGACTCAGGGTGTACAGATCATATGATAAGCAGTAAACAACACTTACATGATGAGATCATTGTGAGAAATGCAGGAAAAGTGCAACTACCAACAGGTGATTTAGCTTCCATTTCTCATATTGGAAATGTTCAGTTGAATGAAAGTGAAGTAATTAGGGATGTGTTGTGTGTTCCAGCATTCAAATTTAATCTATTGTCAGTTTCAAAATTGACAAAAGAATTGAATTGTTGTGTTTCCTTTTTCCCCACATGCTGTATATTTCAGGACCTCTCATCTGGGAAGGTGAAGGGGATTGGTGATATAGAGTATGGTCTTTATGTACTGAGAATGCAAGAGAAGCAACAAAGAAATGTGAATGAAATCAGGACAATGTCTGCTGTTGGGAAAACCATTGATCCTGCCCTTTGGCATATGAGGTTGGGACACATTTCTATGGGAGTACTTAGAAGAATAAAGGCTTTCACTGATTGTAGTAGTTTTACTTTGAAACAGTGTAGTATTTGTCCACAGGCTAGACAAACTAGAATTCCTTTTCCTATTAGCAATAGTAAAGCAGATGTTGTTTTTGATTTAGTACACATAGATGTTTGGGGCCCTTACAAGATGTCTACTCATAATGGGAAGAGGTATTTCCTCACTTTAGTTGATGATCATTCTAGGTGGACATGCGTTTTCTTACTTGCTTTGAAGTCTAATGTGATTGTAGTCCTTAAACAATTCCTATCAATGATAAAAACACAGTTTGGCAGACTTGTTAAAGTGTTTAGATCTGATAATGGAGGTGAATTCTTTAATACAAATTGTAGTGAATTGTTTACATTAAATGGGGAATTACATCAAAGTTCTTGTCCTCATACACCACAACAAAATGGTGTTGTGGAGAGGAAGCACAAGCATATTTTGGAGACTGCTAGAGCAATCAAAATACAAAGTAATCTTCCTGGCAAGTTTTGGGGGGAGTATGTGGAGACTGCAGTATACATCATCAATAGAATTCCTCTTACTAAATTGGGCAACAAGACCCCATATGAACTGCTTTATGATAAACAACCTTTTTTGTATCATCTTAGAGTAGTGGGATGTCTTTGTTTTGCTACAAATCTCTTGAAAGGAGACAAATTTGCACCCAAGGCAAGGAAGGCGGTGTTGCTTGGATATGCAGTCACTCAAAAGGGATACAGGTTATATGACATGGAGTCTAAGACTATATTTGTGAGCAGAGATGTTATCTTCCATGAAAACTTATTCCCATTTCGAACACATAATGATGATTCTGAAGCGGGCATGCACTTTCTTGATCTTGGTGGAAATGAAATCCAAGCACCTATTGTCACTATGCCTAATCATGATGAAAGCGAGATATTGATTTCTTTCGGTCATGGTGAAGGTGGAATGTCAACCACTTCTGTTGATGGGCTTTCTGATAGTGAACCAGGTCCTACTGAGGTAACCCCACCTTTATGCACACTGGAGGAAGAACATGTGGAAGAGGAGGACCATGTCCCAGATGCACATCATCTAAAAATTGTTTATACTCCATAGGTGATGTTGTGGATTATAATAGCATTTCAGTCCCTTCTAAGAGTTTTCTGACAAAGATCTCACAAGAGCAAGAGCAAGAGCCTAAAACATATTATGAAGCAGTGAAAGATAGCAGATGGATTGAAGCCATGCAAAGTGAAATTCAGGCCTTAGAGGAGAATCATACTTGGAAAATTGTACAACTACCTATGGATAAGAAAGCTATAGGATGTAAGTGGGTGTACAAGATAAAGTATAATGCCAATGGTGAAGTGGATAGATTCAAAGCTCGACTAGTTGCCAAGGGATACAATCAGAGAGAAGGCTTAGATTAGCAAGAAACTTTCTCTCCTGTAGTTAAGATGGTGACATTTAGAGTGGTGATATCTTTAGCTGCTGCACAAGGATGGGAACTTCATCAAATGGATGTTTTTAATGCTTTTCTTCAAGGTGATTTGGATGAAGAAGTGTACATGGAAATGCCTTTGGGATTTACTCATCAAAGTGGAAAGGGGAAGGTCTGCAAGCTAACCAAATCTTTACATGGACTCAAGCAAGATAGTAGACAATGGAACATAAAACTAACTACAACTTTGAATGCTTTTGGATTTAATCAGAGTCACTTTGATTATTCACTATTCACTAAGCATTAGGGATCTAGTTTGGTTGTTGTATTGGTATATGTTGATGATCTGCTTATTACAGGGATGATCATCATTGATTTTGGAGACAAAGAAAATACTTAAAGATACTTTTAAGATCAAGGATTTAGGTGACTTAAGGTACTTCTTAGGCATTGAATTTGCCAGGAATAAGGCTGGAATTATCATGCACCAAAGAAAATATTGTCTTGAGTTGATTTCAGATATGGGGTTGTCAGGATCAAAGCCTATTAGATCACCTATTGAGCTAAATCAAAAGCTCACGAGTGTTGAGTTTGATCTTCATTTTCCTCAAGAATCCAAGACTGACAAGCTGTTAAAGGATCCTGGTATATATCAGAAGTTGGTAGGAAGACTTTTATACTTAACCATAACTAGGCCTGACATAGCATTTGCTGTACAAAATCTCAGTCAATATATACATGAACCAAAGACATCTCACATGGAGGCTGCAATCAGGTTGGTTAAATATGTCAAATAATCTCCAGGTTTGGGAATTCCCATGTCTTCTTCCAGTGCCAATCAAATGTCAGCTTATTGTGATGCTGATTGTGCCTCTTGTGCCAACACTAGAAAGTCCATTACCGGATACCTAGTGACTTATGGAAACTCTTTAATTTCATGGAAGTCCAAGAAACAAAGCACCATCTCGCGCAGCTCAGCAAAGGCTGAATACAGGAGTCTAGCCTCTACAGTAGCTGAAATTGTGTGGCTAGTTGGCTTATTCAAGGAGTTAGGGATCTCCTTGCAGTTACCAGTTCCTATACATTGTGACAGCAAATCAACTATTCAGATTGCTGCCAATCCAGTCTTTCATGAACGCACCAAACATATCGACATTGATTGTCACTTTATTCGAGAAAAGATACAAATTGGATTGGTTCAACCAGTGTATCTCAACACAACAAAGCAGCCATCAGATCTACCTACCAAAGGACTCACAAGCAATCAACATTCTTATCTTGTTTCCAAGCTAGTATTGAAGAATATCTTTCATACTCCTAGCTTGAGGGAGGATGTTAAACAGTTAGTTAAATGCATTGCAGTGCACTAACAGAAACATGTACACCTGTCATTCTTATTGTTAGAGTTAGTTAAATTAACTGCTTCAGTTCAGAATATAAATAGAGATGTACAAATTGTAATAGTTTAGTTTTCTCATTCATTCATTGTTCATGAGTTCAATACATAATTTTCTCTCTTCTTCTTCTTAAATCAGCCTCTCTCAAATTGTTATTTCTCTCCATTGATTAGTTAGAATTCACTGAAGTTTACAGATTCTAACACTAATAATGTCAAAATTCCACTTATTGATGGTAACTGTGAATAATGTAGTATGGTATTTCTTCTCTTTTAAGTAATATTTAATATCTTCAATAAAATCCTATCCTTGCATATCCAACAGTATTCCAATCTTTTCTTGTTCATCATATTTGAGTATTAATTTGATGGCAGCTTATAGTGCTGTAATTTCTCTTCTTCAAACTCTTGAGCAGAGAACCCCTGAACAGTATTTTCATGATGTTCTTGAAGATTCTAGAAATAAGACTAGGCAGACATTTGACCCTGAAAAAATTAAATCTTTGGAGGAAAAAATAAGAGCTGCTGCTAGTGAGGCACAAGACATTGTTAAGCTAAAGTTTTGTCAATTCATCAAAGTTTCAAGGTGGACATTTGGAAATTTACAACACCTGGATTTGCTACCGGTTGCTGAAAAATTGGATACAACAAAGAAACAAGTGATGGAAATTTATTCACATATTCTTGAATTATCTGGAGATTCCTTGATTGGCACTTCTTCTACAAGTTATCCAACGTTGCCAGATCATTTGGAAGATGATATCGTGCACGGAATTGATGATGACTTGGAGATAATAGTTAAAAGATTGACCGGACCACCGTCAGATCTAGACATTGTCACAATATTAGGCATGGGTGGCATTGGCAAAACAACACTCGCTAGAAAAGCTTATGATCATCTATCTATCAGGTATCACTTTGACATTCTTGCTTGGGTTACAGTATCTCAAGAATTTCGATGTAGAAATGTATTGTTAGAAGCTTTACATTGCATTTCAAAGAAAACAGATATTGTGAACGCAAGAGATTATGATAAGATGGATGACAATAAGTGTCATGCCCTGAGCCTACACCCTGGGCGGGACCGGCACTCGGAGACCATTGTTGGCCCCAAGCGAACCCTTGGCCTGGCTTTCTTAACTCGGCGGAAACCTGACTCAACAGAAAACTCAATGCCATGCAAAGACATAAACAACTTAACTGATAAAATATGGCCCAAAGGGCAACTCGAGTCTAAAAAAAAAGAATATTTACATATACATACATATACATGGATGAGAGACTCAAAACTACTGACTGACTGACTGTCTATCTATGAAGCCTTTAATATACTGAGATTGATGTGGGGATAGACCCCGCCACATCCTAATAAACCAAAACTAAGTACACAAAATAATTGAGTCCTCCAGAATGCAAGGAGGCTCACCACAAACTCTGGAGTGCTCAGCTGGATCAACGACGAGCAGGATACTGATCCGGGATACCTGTATCTGCATCATAATAAGA
>JAJOOS010080350.1:0-11757 GCA_029582725.1 Solanum chiquidenum | reverse complement strand
CCCTAACAGTAACAACGAATGTATAAGAGACTAACAGTACTAACATTTAGCCCCATCACTAACAGAACAAAAGCACTAACATTAGCAGTCGATAATGTACAAATTGAAGTCTACAAATGTATAAGAGACAAATAATAAGATTCTAACTAAGTGGATAACATCAAACCCTAACCTAAAACACAATCACTAATAGTCGCACTAAGTCGATAACACAAAACCCTAATCACTAATAGTCGCACTAAGTCGATAACACAATACCCTAACCCTAACAGTAACAATGAAAAACTATAATATCCTAACAATATCCTAACAATGGCAACTATTGGAGGTCGATTCCAACACTTTTACTCTATAATAATCCCTAAAATCATAATAATCGAAAAAAGAGAAGATCTTTATGATATGATGTAGAGCCCTAACTTGTTAGACTTTCAATCTCCAAGAATCTTCACCAAGACACATCAACAACGAGATTATCAACACCAACACGACGAGAAATCGTTTCTATTTCTTCAGATTTTAGGGAAAGTTGAGAAAAATAAGAAAAGAAAAGGGAGTAAGGAGAAACGGCTTTTCTCAAAGAACAGGATCGGGTCGGGTCGGGTCGGGTCGGATTGGATTGAATTCTATCACAGGGAGTGAGCAACACGCGCCACTACATAGACGAGGGAATGGGTCAAAATGGCCCATTTACAACGATATTAAATAGTTCTGTGGGGTGATAGGACACTTTGAAAGTTAAGGTGTCTTTATGCAAATACGAGACAACTTTAATTGTGTCTTTATGTCTTTATGTCATGCTTATGACAATCTTTTGTATGTCTATGTAATATATTATAAATAAAGGGCACCAGAGTTCATATTGTACTCACTTGAACTCTTGAAAGAATAAGAAAGGTTCTTATCTCTTGCCTCTCTATTTTATTGTTTTCATATTTTGATAATTTCTACCAACTTTCTTAGACTAATTTTATCACTTGTTACTTGTCAAGCTGGCCAAAATGTTGTTTGATGTTATGCTTTGCTAAATGGAAAAGGGCCTAAAATACTTCTCAAGTATGGAAATTGGAATAAAATTGTCCTTTTTCTACCTTTTGAGTCTAAAATGCCATTGACATTAACCCTTTGGCTCTATTTTGCCCTTATCTTTAATGGACTAAATCATAACTTCAATTAGCAAGTTTATTAATGATGTATCACTATTCTATTGGCTACCCTAACAATTAATTAAAATAATTAAAAAAATCAAGTACCCACCCACTTCACCCAAAAGCCCCACCCGTAAAAAATACTCAAATGTTTTAACCACACTTTTCATCCCCAAACCTTATAAAGTGGCTTAAAAGGAGCATCTCTTCTTCCTTTCCTTTTGAAAATTGCACAATAATGGCAAGGCCAAGTCAAACCAGAAGAGATAGGTTCCTTCATCAAGTGGGTATGTAAAGATGACAATTTTATGAAATGTGATGAGATTGGATGCCGAAATTATTCCATGTCAGGCCAATAGGTTAGAAGAACGAAGTTGATGGTCTTCCATAATAGTCAAATTCAAAAATCCATAGCCTTTATAAGGCTAAAAGCATTAGCTTTACCTGTGTGCAGGCGTATCAAATTGATGTTAATTTGAAACTTTAAATGGTATATTAATTGGATTTGATGATAATTAGTATGACTATATGATTAACATGTCTTCCTTGAAGCACTTCAATTGTTGACTGATGTCAAGCGTACGTTTATAAGGTTTGGAGATGATGCGTTGGGTTAAAAGATTTGAGGATTTTTACGGGTGAGGCTTTTGGGTGAAGTGGGTGGGTGTAACAAACTCAATTCCACAAAAGCACTTTTATATATATTAATCATTGAATACAAGTTACACGGTAGAATACGCCCAACAAAGTAATAACACACTAATTACGGATAGCTTAACATAGAAGGAGGTAACTAGAAGGGGATGAGATACTAGACCATAAGAAGGAGATGAGAGGATCAGAAAGCCGAAGCTTCACATAATTTTTCATGACCCCTCTTCTAACTTCTGGTCCTTTTTAACAAAGTGTAAATGGGCCTGGATCCCAAACGATCCTTTGTGAAGGCCTGGCCCGATTGCTTTTACTCTGCCCAATATCTATTTGTGTGATATCCTTGTTGGTATTCCTATTGGGCTGGGGCTGATTCATAACAATACTCCCATCCTCAATAATAACCTTGTCCTCAAGGTTCAAGACAATAACAATGGAAATAGCATGCTCCTCACCAATTGCCTCAGATAACAGTAGCTGAGTAGATTGAACAACCTTGACCCATTTAAAAGTCACATTACCAGCAACATAGATGCACTCAAAACCACACATGCACTTTCTATTAATCATTGGACACACACTAGTATGAGTATGATCAACCCTTAATGTCGTCTTCCTCCTTTCTTTAGATTGAGTACTCTCTTTCAAGTGAGCATCATAAAAGTAATTAAAAAGTCAAGAAGTAGTATCAATACATTCGAGCAATAGGTGTGCCTCGGTGGTCTCCATAAGACCATTTTGGTGCATAGTCTTGGAACTGATTCTCGGATCCCACACACAATTAACCTTCACCGTTCCACCAAGCTTAACGATGAACAGATCCACTCCGTCATCCATAGGAAAGAAACATTCAGCATGTCTTATTCCCTCATTAATTTTTTTTTTGTTTAACATCATTCCTCACATCATAAGATTGGATCTCACTCTTTAAAACACCACCCTTATTCTCAAAAAGTAGTTTATCAAGATATAGATCCTCAATAATTGCAAGTTTTAGGAAAATTATGTCAACATACATTTCGTCAGATGCCACCAAATCAATTTTCTGTCTAGAAAAGCCACGACAAACAGAGTTGGCATCAAAATACCTCATTGGTAGGGCGTGTGTGGATTGTGAGGCCGACACTATAGGTTCTCGACCACCAAAAGAAATAAACAAGTACTTTCTGTCTGTTAAGTGCAGTTGCTGAATAGTTCGTGTTTCGTTAGGCGTTTCACCTAGCACCCAAACCAGTAACAAAGTAAACATAACATTGGATACCTTCCAACCTTCATTGGATATTGTGTCGGACCCTTGGTGCACCTTTGAATTGCCCGATCCTATAGGTAGGACGTAACTCGCCAACATGTCGAGCAACCAATTGTGAAATGCTCCTTCACAAGTTGTTTTTGAGTCATCCCCACTTCTATAACAACTTGAACACATAATGGCAAGAAATTGGACATCGCCACCGTGAGCGCCAATAATAGGAAGATAACCATTCTTATCAAAGTCCATTGCAGATAAATGATCACCACACGTCTTACGTCTGAACACGAAGGTAATGGACTGAGAAACATATTGCCCAGTGTCAAACCAATAACGAGAGGGTAAGCCATCTGTCATGCTCTCAATTGCTAGAGCCCCAAAATCGACAAAAAATGACTGATTGAATAGGCATGGATAAGACTCAACAATCTCATCATCATCATCCCGAGGGATAAGGGAGATCTCTCCAGCAACTCTTATTGGTGCATCAAAGTCAGAACTCAAAATCTCATGGAAAACAAAATTTTCAATCACTACTAGCTTCAGATTTGCGAATCGGCCCTGTAGGTCGAACTCGTTTCGCTGGAGACTTCCACCAAACACTATGTCCGTATTAGTTTCAAGACATTCATCTTCCGCAACATTTGATTTCCTAGAGTGCATATCACTACGATAATCAATTTCAACACACCAAGTAGGTGTACTTAGCACCTCAGTTACTTGCAAAGGCATTTGCAACCCCATTGAATTATCTTCTACCAAGTCAAATGCCATGTCAAATTCATGGACCGAGTCTTCAATATGGTGAAAACTTTCATCAAACACCTGGTCTGCATGACCTGAATGTTCATCTCCCATGACCGAATCTGTCACAACTAAAAGGAGGTTTGTGTCGATCAAAGTGTTAAATGTCTCAAGATGTACCTCAAAATTATTTGCAATGCTTGATTCACCATCAACCAAAGCAGAGGCAATCTATTCGCTAACCCTCATAGTAGCACCGCAAATTGCATCTTCTACCACAACCTCTTGAATTATTGTTGATGACAAGCTCATGATATTGGATATACTGGAAGTTGAGATATGGATGTTGTCAATTTGCGTAGACATAAATGAAAAATTGTCATGCATCTTCTGTAGCAAAGTAAGAATGGTCTTGCATTGCGAGTGCACCACATGAGACTTTGGGGAGGTTTGTGCTCGAAATCGCAAGGATAACTTTTCCTTGAAATGCTTCTAATCCCAAAATTGTTTGTTGCGATACATCCAACGGAACCAGTCGAGTGCCTCACCATCGAGATAGAAGAAAGGAAGAGGTAGCCAGTCGTTCTCTGGAAAGCCAAGGTAAGTGAAGTATTGTTCGGCCTGAAAAATCCAGTCTTCTGCATTACTCGTCTCGGTGAATCGATCTAAACACATCGTTGCCATTAGAGTACTCTCAATGAAAGCACCAATGTAACAAACTTAATTCCACAAAAGCACTTTTATATATATTAATCACTGAATACAAGTTACACGGTAGAATACGCCCAACAAAGTAATAACACACTAATTACGGATAGCTTAACATAGAAGGAGGTAACTAGAAAGGGATGAGATACTAGACCTTAGGAAGGAGATGAGAGGATCAGAAAGTCGAAGCTTCACATAATTTTTCATGACCCTTCTTCTAACTTCTGGTCCTTTTTAACAAAGTGTAAATGGGCCTGGATCCTAAACGATCCTTTGAGAAGGCCTGGCCCGATTGCTTTTACTCGGCCCAATATCTATTTGTGTGATATCTTTGTTGGTATCCCTATTGGGCTGGGGCTGATTCATAACAGTGGGTACTTGGTTTTTTAAATTATTTTAATTAATTGTTAGGGTAGCAAATAGAAAAATGACAGGTCATTAATAAACTTGCTAATTGAAGTTATGTCGTATTGAAATCGAGTCAAATGACCATCGATGGTATCTTTGATATGAAGTAGCACTCAATGCTATAAGTGGTTACGAGGATCTTAAATTTGAATCTGTCATATAATGTGGACAGATAAATGATTGGCCAAATAAAATGCACTATTCAAGTATATTTTGTTTCACTTAAAAAAGTTATATTTTTGAACTTATAGTTCATAGATCAAAATATATGTCATTGGGGAACAAATGAATCAGTGTGCGAAAGTATAACCGTAAGATATAAAGTATTGTTTGTGCCTCGGGGCATAAAGGGTTTTCGCAGAAGTCCTGACATTATTAAATGGAGATATGTTCTCCAGTGGTGGATGCAATGAGACTTATTTCAATCTGGCAATAGATGAAATACTTGAATATGTATAATGACTGATTATCATGTCTAACTAGACGATGAATGTTATATGAAAATTCTTGAAGGATTTAAAAGGTCTTAAAACAATTTCATTGAGTACCCAATGGTTCTGAGATTACTTAACACAGAGAAAGAATATTTTCAACCTCATGAAAATGATTAAAAATGTCATGTATTAGTGCAATTGGTGCACTTACAGATTGTTGGTTATGCAAATGCTAGAAGATTATTTGATATATATATATATAAAAAGTTATGTGAGGGGATTGTCATATTATCAGTCAAGTTATGCCAAGAAACTAACAAAGCAAGTGACTCAACACATAGAAGATGTGTGATTTTCTTTGAGAAGAAAAATCGAACAGCGTATAAAATTGAAATGATCAATCTCTGAGTTAGAAATGATTTGATTATGTAGATGCAGAATATTTATTTGATCTGCATAAAGTTGTATCGCAAAAGAGCTATTTGTTTACATATGGAGGCACAACAATATCTTGGCATTCAAAGAATCAAACATTGGTAACCACTTCTTCAAATCATACATAAATAATATTATCTATGAAGTAAGTCGGGAGTGTGTATGGTTGAAATCATGATCTATCATATTCAAAAAATATGTGATTTTCCTTTGGCAAAGGATATTCTAACCACCATATACGGAAATAATATATAGCTCAATTGAAGGAAGGATACAATCAAAGGAGGTCGGACAAAGCATATTTCACCAAAAGTATTTTTCACACATGATCTTCAACAAAATGGTGAGATAGACATTCAAAGACCCATTCAAGTGATAATCTTGTAAACTTATTGACTAAGGATTGCCAACATCAATATTTGAGAAGTTGTGATATAAGATTGGAATGCATCGTCTCCGAGATTCAAGTAAAGTTTTTATCAGGGGGAGAAAAATACGCGTTGTACTCTTTTCCTTAACCATGGTTTTATCCCAATTGGGTTTTCCTGGTAAGGTTTTTAACGAGGCAACATTCAAAGCGTATTAAAAGATATGTGTACTCTTTTTCCTTCACTGGGATTTTTTCCCACGGTGTTTTTTCCTAGTAAGATTTTAACGAGGCATATTATCTACGAACATCCAAGTGGGAGTGTTATAAAATAATATATTGTGGATGTCCACTACATCAAGAAGTTACTCCATTACTTTCCTTCATTATGAAGATAACCATAACCTCCATAACCTCCACCTTTATAACCATTATTCTTGTAATCACTTCCATAACCTCCCCATTATATTCATGTTAATGTCATGTTTATGACTAACCTTTTGTATGCCTCTATGTTACACTATAAATAGAGACATAAGGGTTCATATTGTAGACACTTGAAGACTTGGAATAATAAGAAAAGCTCTCATCTCTTGTCTCCCTATTTCTATTACTTTTATCTTTTATATTTCTTGTCTTATTTTACTTTAGTTTTACAATATTATTTCAATTGTCATGCTACACAGATCCTTGTATAAGTGTTACCTTTAATAATAATGCAGTGCATTAAATATGTAGCATTTCTTATTATTTTTTATAAATTGCAAACGAAAAGAAAGTATCAAATGCAACTTAACTTAATTCCGTAATTTATTATTAAATAATTTTTAATATATATTATTATTAAATTAAAAATCAATAACTTTAAAGAACTAGAACTTGAATTCATAAACTTACAAAACCTCTTGGTTTTTTAAATGTGTTAAATTGGGTCATGACTGACTATACATTGAAGTTTGAACTGAAATATTTTGTTTCATTATTTTAGCATCTAAATTCCACTCGGCAATCAACCATCTGAATCTTAACAAAATTATTTCCTACTCCTTCTATTATATATTAAATAAATAAATTTGTGAGGAAATGCATATTTAAAGATATAATTTAAATTATACTTTTTATTATTATTTTATGTGAAATCATAAATATAATTTTGTAAGTAGTGTAATTTATGTCTTAGAAAATATAAAATTTCAATAAATGAAACGGCAAATATGAAAAAAAAATCAAACATCAATCTTTGAACTTTGAACAATGAAAAAACCCTAAAAAATTCACTTAATATGAAATAGAGAGAGTAATATAGTGCGTTGTATTATATTGTACTATTATATGATATTGTATTGTTTTAATAAATATAATATTTGGATAGATCATATTATTTTTCGCCGTTACATAAAATGACACATCAACAAGAAAAGTAAGGTACATAATAGAGCTACTATGAAAATGTAAGTCAAAAGATAAAATGTTTATTAAATAATAAGTAAAGATAAAATGTAAAGAAAATATTAAGGTAATGATGCGATCACATCAAATCAATCATTACACGTAATGAGATATTTTATCGTTACCCAATAATGAATTTAAACGATACGATACAATAAAATTTAAATAATAATCAAAACAATCATTATATTCTAATTAATAATATAAAACAATACAATACTAACAACCATCCAAACAAAAATAGTGAATGGGTATTTTAGATTGTAAACTAAAATTCTTTCTTTGGAAAAACTTACATATTTTAAAACCCATCACTCCCTTTGAGAAACGAAGAAAAAAACTTACTCACATATTTTGGCATTTAAAGATAGGAAGATATATTGACCAAAAGAGAACACACATACAAAAGGAATACTTGGTAAAGTTGACTTGGTTGCTTCTTCGTCCCCTCCCTGCTCTTCACTCTCAGCTCAAAAATCACTACTATAAATAACTACAAATCTATCAAACACATTCACAACTCCATTATATTTCTTACTATTCCCTTCAATATTTTTCTCTGTTTGAAAGAATTTTAAGTGTTGATCTGCTACTTACTTCCATACACTTAATTCAGATCTCGAGATGATGGTTAGTTTTTTAAGTGTTGATTTGTAAATCACGGGCTTAATCAATGTTTGATTTTAAACAAGTAAAGTTTGCTCAATTGGTTGAACACGAGTATTGTTTTTTTTTTCCTGATTTGGCTGTTTATTTACAGAAAGTAGTGCTGAAGTTGGAGTATCTGGATGAAAAAGTCAAGCAAAAGGTCATGAAAAAAGTTTCTGTTGTGGAAGGTAAGTTATTATTCTTTTTTTCTTCTTCTTCAAAACTATGTCAGGATCCCAGATCTTGCAATATGGATAAATTTCAAGTTTGAGTGATTTTTGGTGTGGATGATGTTGCAGGGGTAGACTCAATGTCGATAGATACAAAGGACAAGAAATTGACAGTGACGGGAAATGTAGATCCAGTTGAATTAGTTTCAAAATTGAAGAAACTGTGTCACACTGAGATACTCTCGGTTGGACCAGCAAAAGAGCCAGAGAAGAAGAAAGATGAGCCGAAGAAAGAGGATGACAAAAAGAAAGCGGCGGTGGCGGCAGCAGCAATAAAGGCATATCCAGCTCCAGTTCTCTATCAATATCAGTATCAGCAACCTTATCCGCATTACCCGACCCCTGTTCCTGCTTATCAACACTATTACAGTGTGGAAGAGGATCCTAACTCTTGTGTTATCTGCTAACTTCACATTGTGTTTATTTGTGATGGGTTAGTGGAGTAGTTCAATTCTCAACACATATCAATTCTTTTCGGAATATTATCATACAGTTGGTATGTGTTCAATTATATGGATATTTGGTTGAAGAATTGAAAGTTAAGAGGATAAGTATTTGAAGCTGAAAAAGAATAGGAGCATCTAAGAATACAAATTGTGTTTGGGTTGAATTTCACCTGGAAAAAAAGGACTGAAAATTATGTCCAGTTCACTTGAAAGGCAGTTATCAACGGTTGCAATTGACTTCATAACCTGATAACTCTTTTTTTGACTTTGTACACTCGTAATATCCGTCGATGAAAAAAGTGCTTAGCTGATACTAGTTTCAAATCATTTGTCATAATTTTTAAAAATAATTACGAGTATGTTAAAAAACACAAATGAGGATAAAATCGTAAAAAGATCATCATAATTAAAAAAAATTAGTGCATGCTCCTACAAGAGGTTGTCTCTGGCCTCATCCTCACCCATTTCCCCTCCCTCTAGCCATGGCCAAAACTCAACAGGTTGTGTTAACATGCGCTCAAAGAGAAGAAAGTCTAATGAGTTGATTACTTTTTCATTTTGAGTGCGCTTAAAAAATCATAAATAAAAAGATAATTTTACTAATTTATTCTTTAAAGATTTTTGGAAATTTTACAAATAAATGTGAAGACTTTCAAAAAGAATTAATTACATTGGTAATATTAAAAAATATATATATATATTTTCTTAATTTAGTAAGGTACAGAACTAATATGAGACACTATTTTTAGTATAATGGTCAAGTAATACGGGACAGATGGAGCAGTGATCATCAAATTATTATGATTAAAAATAATTTATTCTTATAAAAATTCTTTACTCTTGATTAAATGATTCATAATCACACGTTTTTTGATATTTTTCTTTTATGATTTGAGTGTATTTCAGACCACAAATTTGGAATCTCTCCTTTTTCTTAAATTTGGTGGCAAAAGAAGTTGAAACTATTTTATTTTTTGATATATTTATTTAGCATTTAACGATAGGAAGATATATTGACCATGGAATGAAAAAGAAAAGACTTGGTAAAGTTGACTAGGTTGCTTCTTCGTCCCCTCCATGCTTTTTCAGTGTGCTCAATTCAGCTCACAAATCACTAGTACTATAAATAAGGCAACCACAAATCCATCTAACTCATTCTCAAATTCAATATTTTTCTCTTTATTCTCAGGTTTGGAAGAATTTGAAGTGTTGATCTGCTACTCACTTCAATACACTAAATTCAGATCTCGAGATGATGGTTAGTTTTTCTCTCTTATTTCTACTTTCTTTACTCTACTTAAGCTTAAAAGTTGCTTTTATCTTTTTTGCCCATTTTGATTCTCATGAAATATAAAAGTGAAAATTCCCCTGATTTGCTTATTGATTTACAGAAAGTAGTTCTGAAGTTGGAGTATCTAGATGACAAAGTCAAGCAAAAGGTCATGAAAAAAGTATCTGGCGTGGAAGGTACGTTATTATTCTTCAAAAATATGTAAGGATTCCAGATCTTGCAATATGGATGAGTGATTTTTTATTTGGATGATGTTGCAGGGGTAGACTCAGTATCAATAGACACGAAGGACAAGAAATTGACAGTAACAGGAAACGTAGATCCAGTTGAATTAGTTTCAAAATTGAAGAAGTTGTGTCACACAGAGATACTCTCTGTTGGACCAGCAAAAGAGGCAGAGAAGAAGAAAGAGGAAGCAAAGAAGCCGGATGAGAAGAAGAAAGAGGCAGCAGCAACAAAGGCATATTCAGAGCTAGCTCACTATCACTATCAATATCAGCGACCTTATCCTCACTACCCGACCCCTGTTCCTACTCGTTATCAGCAGCACCATTACAGTGTGGAAGAGGATCCAAATTCTTGCGTTATCTGCTAACTTCAGTCTTCACATTGCGTTTACTGGAGTTATTCAATCTTCACACCAATTCTTTCGGGAATTTTATCATACAGTTGGTGTGTGTTCAATTATCATACCTCTCTACCTTTAAGAAGTTGTAAAAGTCTGCCTACACTTTATGTATTATATTTGTTTGAAGACTTGGAAGCTAAGAACACAAATTGTTTTTGGATTGATTTTCACCTGGAAAAAAAGACGGAAAATATGTCTAGCATAATATATAATGTACTTTTTAATTTGGCTTTAACCGTTATCTATGACCTCCAATTTTGGAGATATACAAATAAATATTTAAATCATTCAAGTAGACACATTTTATGTAGCGTCCTACGTGACAGTTATACGTTCTGCATGATATACTACATGTATTATGTCATATAAAATGCATATATCTATTTATTTAACTTTTAGATAATTTAAATATTTATTTATGCATATCATAAATAAAACAACATAAATATAAGTTAAAAACCATATTTATGTAATACGCCATTACGTCTATTTCACTTGAAAGGCTGTATATTGAAGTCAAGCCACCAATCTTGACACATTATAGTTATCAACTGTTACAATTCACTTCATAACCTGATCGCTCTTTTTTTGCGTACACTCATATCTCCATCTATGGCTGGCAACGGTACCGGAACCGGGACGACCGGTCCGGAACGGACCGGAACCGGAACGGAACGGAACGGGTCACCACGAACCGGTATCGTACCGGAACTGGGACGGACCGGAACCGGTAATTCCGGAAAATATATACTATACCCGTCCCGGACCGGTAACGGACCGGTACCGGACCGGACCGGACCGGACCGGAAACCGGGTCCCAACGGAATTATTTTTTAAAAAAAAAAAATTAAAAATTAAAACTTTTATAATTTTAAAGTTAAAAATTTATAATTTTAAAGTTTTAAATACAAACTTTCAAAC
>JAJOOS010080349.1:0-20276 GCA_029582725.1 Solanum chiquidenum | reverse complement strand
GTAATTATTTATATACATTATGGTTTAGCTAAAATTTACACTTTGTTTAGACGAGCAAAAGTAGTTATTTTATAAATTTTAAAATAAATGAAAGGAAATTTTTTGTATAGATAAAAGATTAGACAAGCAAAACTAAAAAATATCTATAGTTACAAAAACAAGGAGCATAAGTTTATTTTCAGAAGATAAAAGACTCTAGAGCGATTTAAAATTATAAAAAATACAATACTTAAATACTAATTATAAACTTAATTAAAACTTGAAATCTGAAATATTTAATCATTAGGATGACAGTACAAATATATAGAATATTCAGTAATTAATTATTCTAAAAAGTTATTTAGTGAATTAAACGAGCTATTATGACCGCGCGAAGCGCGGATAAGTTCACTAGTTATTAATAAAGGTAAAATGAAAAAGAATTATAACTAATTTTATCTTGAAGTTCTAAAATGACAAACAAGTACTCTCTGATCCAAAATAAATAAATCTCGGCACTTTTTTTATGGTTCAAAATGAATGAATTTTTCAAAGTTTAAAGATGTAGAGATTTTTCCAAATGAATGAATAAAATAAAGATGCATAGATTTTTCAAAATAAATGAATTTTTCAAAGTTTGATGATTGAAAGTTTCAACTATCTTTATTTTTAACAAAAGTTTGTGAAATAGCAAAGGGGTAATATTGTCAAATAACCCTTTGATAAACGTTCATTTATTTTGGACTAATCTGAGTAATTTGAGACAATTATTTTTAGAAAATACGATCAATAATTTGAGAGGGAGGTAATAAGTTTGCAACCACATGATTATTCATTTATTCTTTTCTAATTTCGGATTCTATAAATAGAAAAGCTTCACAACGTTTTTTTAAAAAAGCAACAAACTTTCTTATTTACTAAAATTCTTCATACATAAAGCAAGCAAAATAGCTAAGAAAATAAGAAATTAAATCATGCCTTGCTTTAATCTTTCAACAAACGTTAATCTTGATGGAGTTGACACTTCTGATTTCTTCTCTGAAGCTACCAAAGCTGTTGCTTCTATCATCGGAAAACCCGAAAACGTACGTATTTTCTCTTATTCATTATACTATTATGGTTGATTGTCGAGGAGGATTCAGAATTTAATCTTGATAAGTTCAATTATTGCGATTTATAGCTAAAGTAGCTAGCACATAATCATATCTTTGAAATATAGATTGAAATATATATATGTTTCGTATAAAAATATTTAATTTTGATTTTTGTATTACTAAGTTGTATCAAGTTGGTTTGGAGGGTGGTTATCCACACGGATGACTCGGGATCGATCCCTCCTCAATGCCTTCTGAGTCGAGCCTGTCACATAGGGCTTGCCTAGTGTAGTTTACATCTGCACAAATGCTCACCCCGAAGGGAAAAGGTTGTAGCGGCGATGGATTATCGGGTTCCAAAAATAAATAAATTGTATAAAGATAAATGGTGAGTAGTTTGATGAAAATGGTTCACATTTTTCTTATCCAAAAAACATATCTAAGTTGGTTTGGTGTGGAGTGTGGAGTTTGTGAGGTCAATGCAACTATATTGGAACCAAACTTTGACCTATGTATTGACCACAATGAAAATGCCCACATGGATTCTTATATATAATGATGTGTGTTAATTACTGTATATATTACTGCTAATTAAACCACAAAAAGAACATTTTGGCCCTCTTGTATTATGTAAAATGATAGGTAAAATTTAGTGTGTGTTAGGGGGTAGGTATCATGATTAAGCAAATCTCACATAAATATGAGAGAGAATTACAATTGGGCGTGTTCGATACAAAGGAAAATGTTTTCTTGAGGTGCGTTTGAGGATGGGAGGAGATGGAGGCTACAGAGGTGTGAGTGAAGATGAGGTGTGTTCGAGGGTAAGAGGACATAATCAATGTTGAATGTCATCGATATAGCTTATTTTCCTTACTTTCACTAAGGAAAACATTTTTTGAAAAATATTTTCGGACAAAATGAGGTAGCATATGATCCCGATACTAATATTCCACCTTCTGATAGCGATAACTTATCTCGATACTAATTACTGATTCTGGTATAACTTATCCCAGAATTAGTAACAAAACAAGGAGAAAGACGATGTTATGTATTCCGCGTTTTAACATTTATGTACCTGCTTTGACAGTTCGTGATGGTTGTACTGAAAGGATCAGTAGACATATCATTTGAAGGGAACAAGGAGCCAGCTGCATTTGCTGAGATTGTATCCATGGGTGGCATTAACTCAGATGTCAAGAGAAAACTCATAGCAACATTGGGCGGCATATGCCAGAACAGATTCTCCATTCCCAGAACTCGATTCTTTCTCAAGGTCTACGATACCACAATGGCTACCAAATTCTCCAAACTCTAACTACGCGTTTGGCTATAGGATTTGAGACCCTGCCTAATTTCAACTCAACATTTCGTTGAGCATAATATTGTAAAAGAAACTAAAGTTTCCATTAGAGTGAAATCATATGCAAAATATGTCTGAATTGTACTGTCATGTTCAAAAAGTACTGCTTTTATGCTTCAAAAATCTCAAAAATCTCAAACAGTATAACTTATCGATCAAACGATGAATAAGAATATGCAGTTCTGTATTTCGAAAGGCAGAGCTCAGTCATTAGCTAAGACTATAGCTGAGCAGATGCACCTTCTTCCAATTCCCTTCAAGTTCAGTGTTTTCCAGCCTACACTGGGCTTGTAACATTCAATCTGCAATCATGATCGGAGAGTTAGCTAGAATGGAGCAACATATACGCGTACATATATTGGAAACTAGCCAAGCCTGATGAAGAAAACAACTAAAAAGATGTTATACGTACCACGTCTACAATTTCCTCATTAGATTTAACTCCTCCAATCACATAAATAGAGTCCTGTAGAATAGCAGCAGCTGAATAACCTCTCGCGAGTTCCATTGGCTCACCAACCATCCATGTTGCAAGACGGGGGTCATATATTTCAGTGCTACCTACCATTGTAGACCCATCATACCCACCAAGTGCATATCTGCATAGCAGTTGTGAAGATAAAAGTAAATAACAATATTGAGATACGCAGTAATGCATATATAGCACACAGTCCTTGCCCCCTTCGACTCCTTTTGGATGCATTGTAATATTAGATACACAATCAGAAAGCACGAAAAATTGATAACATACAACTTCCCATCCAACACAGTCAATGTATGACATCCTCTTCTCGTACTCATACTTCTTATTGTTGCCCACGAACGTTCTCTTGGATCAAATCTTTCAGCAGTCCTGTAGTAAAATGTTATCAGGAAAGAGATAAGAGACAGAGTTCCTATGGCTAAAAAATGCATAGTCAGCATAACAAGTACAACAGATTGGAACTTACGCAAGGTAATTGCTTCCATCATATCCACCAACAGCGTATAACGCACCATTGAGTTCTGCTGCAGCAAGACAAGATCGCTGCAAATACGTATACATAGAAGACAAAGTCATGTTTATGTAAGACAGCAGTAACAGTAAAAGCTTTCTCATCGCGAATTACTCAAGTTTTCAAATTGTAGTATGTTGTTACTGAAACAAATAATTACTGATACATGCAAATACAAGGAGGTTGAAGCTAACCTTTTGAGACATGGGCCTTGTATTAAACCAACTTCCGAATTGAGGATCATACATCTCAACTTCTGAAAAACAGTCTATCACATTTGCACCGCCAATTGCAAAGATTTTGTCTTTGCAAGTAGCACCAGCTAAAGCGCCCTTTTTCGTTTTCAAAGGGGGATGTAGAGTCCACATGTTAGTTGCTGGTTTATATGATACAACTGCACAAAAGCAACATAACATCAGCATGAGAAATTTAAGAAAGTAGAAAAAGTGGCACAAAGGAGCAATGAGTGTTAGGGGGTGTACTTGTGTCGTACCACAAGCTTCCGGCTCCAATAGCTCCACCATCGCCACCACCAAACACAAACAGCTGTCCACAGAGTTCTGAAACTCCGGCATATGATCGGACTGAATGCATTGGCTTCAACGACTTCACCACATCATTTGATGGTGAATATGACTCCAAGGCAGTTAACCATGATGCACCATCATATCCTCCGATTAGGAAGATTGACTCAGCAGGATAGCCAACCAAGTCAGATGAGGTTTCACCATTCTGTACCTCTCTTAGTATCTGATCTTTCTGATGAAAAGTTTCTTCCCCACTCCTTACATCATGTCTAGTAGCATTCGTCACTGCAATAGTTCTCTGCTCTACAATATGCCTATTTATAGAGGCTCCTGATCTGCTGCTTTCTCCAGCGTATCGCACCTTGTCATTCTCTTCCCTATTTCTTAAAACTACACCTTGCATTACACTTCTCCAATTTGGTGCATTCTGCGGTATGCTTCTGATTGGAGCCAATACAGGAGATGAGAACCTGGAGATCAGATTAGCCGCTTGAACACGATCCAGCTCAAACGTGAAATGACGCTGATCAATGTAATAGTTCTCCAGAATTATTGGCTTACACAGACTTTCTGCCAATGGTCTGCAGTGCAGACGCAGACGCACCTGAACCTTCATTTATAAAAAAAAGCATAAAAAAGAAAGTATTAACACAATCAAATAAACCACATATGAAGAAAACATGAAATTAAACCTGTGCAGGATATTCGGTTCTTCCAGAACCGTCTAATGTCCAACCATATGGATTGATATTCATTCCTCCCGAGCTTGCAGCTTCATAGATACCATGAAGCTCTCGGTTGCTGTAGTTGAACAAAAACAATGGCAGACCAGGATCTATATGCTTCACACATGAAATATGTGGAGCAGGCAAACCTACGCGAAAAAAGGAAAGATTATAACAAAATTCAGCTCACATATTTAACAGCCAAAAGGACATCTAATACTAATTAGTAAACCATAAATATATGCTTAGCAACGAAATAACTAACCAAATAGCTGATTTCGTATACACTCATTCATGGTAGACATTTTGCAGCCAAAGATTACGCTGCCAAGTTGGTTTTTAGTCAAATATCTAAATCCTCCAGAGTTGCTTCTCTAGTTGGTTGATGATGATGATGCAGAATCACGTACAAAGGTTTCGGTTCTTCTCCCTCCTCCCATCCTGGAAAAAATTCATGTAGTTACAATAACAGAAAAATGAAATTGTATTACAAACAAGCTAACCAACTAAATACAACACATTAACAAATAACAGACAAAAGGTTGGATATGAACAAACATTTTACTACTATTTGTGAGCAAAGTGCTAAGACTCAAGGCATAATTTACCCCTTCATTGTTCGGATCAAATGTAACAAACAACCTATCTTACGAAACCTTGATGGGAAGAGTTACCAAATTACAAGTGAAGCATAAAGTGAATTATGGGAGTCGCGAGACAAGGTGGAGAAGCGAACCCTCACCAACTAGGTGAAAGCTCAGATAGTCAATCAAATATAACTGAACTACTAAGATTCCCTGGACAGCAGGGTTCAAAATCCTCAGCAAGGTAAAAAAGTATTAAGGTGAAAGGTGACAAGTATACTAAAAACAAAAGAGTTGAGATGACCTCGTAAACACGCCCAACTTTGAGAATGGACATCTAGAATGTTCCTCTCACAGGTGTCTAGATGTGCATTTTCAAAAGTTAAGGTGTTTCGAGAGCATGATCATTTTTTGAAAATTTAAAAGTATAACTGACAGAAATTCAGAAACTTAACACCTACACAATAATAGACATTTTTCCTATTCCTTGCCAACAAAAATGTGAGTAAAATGTGTAAATGCAGAGGAAGCAACAGAACCTGAAGGCAACAATGTGAAAATGCCCATAGGCTAAAAAAAGAAACTATTAGTGGAAAAGTTAAAAAGGCAACTTAGCAGTTAGCACTTCATTTTTGGCCTTTACACAAAGACAGCTTTACAAGTTTGTAAGAAAAAGACAAATTTTATAAGCCCACAAGTTAATTGGTTGTTTTAAACCTATGTTTCAAATTTTTTTTATTTGGACACGGAGTTTAAAAAAAGAAGAAGATATTTTTAGAATAAATAAATTTTGAAAGTTTGAACAACAGGCTAAAAAAATGGACAGTTTTGACTTTGTTAACCGCATAATAAGTTTAATAACTTCTAATATCTGAATTGATATCATAATTGTATATTTAGTTTCTCTTCAAAGTTCTTAAAATTCATCCAAGAAAATACCCATTATAGCCAACCTTTCATACGTCCTCACTAGAGTATCTATATATCTTATCTTCACATGTTTGAACCATCTCAATCCCTCCTCCCTTATGTTTAGGGGAGGACCCACATAGAGTCCGTCGGGTGCTCGAGCACCCATTAATCTCGTCTCGGAATATATATATATATATCTATGTAGAAATTAAGAGGTATTTGTATAAAATTAACTTAGAGCACCCAATAAACAAATAATCTAACTGGTCCATTGGCTCTTAGGTGGGTGCTTATGTCTCTTTTAGTGTTGTTGAGCCCAAATTCGAATCTCACTGTTATCATGTCTTTTTTATATTTTTGACTCCGCCATTTTCAAAGCACCACAACCTTAAAATTCTTGATCTATTGCCCACCATGGAGGTCACTCCCAATATACCCCAAATAATTTCTTCTTGATCCTATTTCACTTAGTATACCCATGCATCCATCTCAACATCCTTATTTCTGCTACTCTCATTTTTTAACATGCAAATTCTTGACCGGTCAACACTCCACCCTCATATGACATAGTTGGTCTTACCATTCCTTTATAAAACTTATATTTTAAGGCTTGGTGGAGCATACTTATCACCTAAACATCATATGCGAGCTTTTATTTCATCTACCCCATTCCAATATGATGTGTAATAACATCATCAATCTCATTATTTCCTTGGATTATTGACCCAGATTCTTAAAATTAAACATCATTTTTTGGAGATGACTTGAGTATCAATCCGGATCCTTTAGACTTCAAAGTTGTCTCGAACCTCCAACATGTCGTTAACTCTACTACGTTTCTCATTAATCAAAATTATGTCATTTGCACATATCATGCATCATGATACCTCTACTTGGATACATCACATCATTTCATCAATCACAACGAAGATAGAAATGGGATAGACCGATTCCTAGTGCGATCCCATCATAATTGGAAAATGCTTTGAGTCTCATCCCATTATTCTCACTCAAGTCTTGGATCCATTGTACATATCCTTAATTGCCTTAATGTATGTCAAAAGTACACTTTTAGCATCCAAACATCTCCATAGAACCCCTAGTGACTTTGTCGTATGCTTATGTAAGTCCCTCTTTCTCTCCCTATACTACTCTATCAATATCCTAACCATATGTATGACTTATGTAGTCGAACATCCCAAAATGATGTAGCACTACAAAAATTTGAGCTAGATTCGAACTGTTAAATTTTATATGATTTGACCTGAGCCATGATGAATCATACGATCTGCATATCAACTGTATGTGGAGATTTAGATAGTTGAAATTTGGGGATATTCATTTGTTGACATATAGAGTTACTATATGGACCGTATATGAGTGAGTTGATTTCTTTAACTATAATGTCGAACTCACGTGGAAATTGAGTGAGTTGATTTCTTTAACTATAACGATCCTTCCGATGGTTATGGGTAAACCAATTATGAAAGAAATTAGGTAAGAGAACTTTTGGAATAGCGAGTTGAAAATTTTAGACTAGGCCAGTCTTAGACCAAATCTGAGCAAGCTGAGGTTTAGCACTACAAGAAAAATGTGAATTACATGGATATTTGCCTAGGGATTAGTATGAAAATCCGCATGAAACTTATTTTCTTGCAAATTTTCATACTAATCCCCAGGAAAATCCCCATGAAATTAACCCCTTTCTTATAGTGTAGGGCAATCTGGGAAATTATTTGGTAAAATGTCTGAGCTTTGGTTGGGTTTTCTATTAGTTAAGACACTAAGGAATCCATAGGGCTTTTTGGAATCTAATTCGGGTGAGTAGAACTCCCGACATCGAACTTAGCTTAAATAAGTTAGTTTGGAACGTCAAGATTCGAAGTTGTGTTACAAAATAAGGACTTTTGGAGAGAATTTGAGTTTTATTCCCATACAAACTGTTGGGGTATCACGCTACTATAGCGGGAGCGATTAATTCCTGCTATAGTGGGTGATCCCGCTACGGCGATGGTGCTATGGCGGGTTAGGGCAACTAGCAGAGTTACTTGCGAATTTTTGCAATAATTTTCCCGAAATCGCTCATTATTTCTGTAAACAAATTTTAGGATGAGCAAGGGTGATCTAGGGCAATTTTTTCTCGGTCTTTCATTGTGATTATCACTAAAGGTAAGTTAATTTCTCTCTTAGCTTGGTAATTCGATTCTTAGGCTGTAGAACCTATGAGAATTGCATTGAGGGAGGGTTCTGATTGATTTAATGATGGAGAAACCCTTGTTTAGGGTGGGATGACCATAAAAATGGCTCGGGGTTTGGATTAAGTTATAATCCATATATAATTAGGTCATGTTGGGTTAATTTAGTGTTATATTGTTATTTGAGTTGCATTGGGGGAGGGTTTTGATTGATTTAATAATGGAGAAACCCTTGTTTAGGGTGGGATGACCATAAAAATGGCTCAGGGTTTGGATTAAGTTATAATCCATATATAATTAGGTCATGTTGGGTTAATTTAGTGTTATATTGTTATTTGAATTGCATTGGGGGATGAAAACCATGTAGCCATCATGGGTAGAAAGGGGTCATACTTTTTAAATGAACCTTTTTCACATAGATTAGTGGATCCACTAAGTCAGTTAGGTCCTACATCTTAGGCAGGGTATAGGACGGCCTTGGCAGCGTGAGGTAAAGTGTTGTATCACCACTTAAAACTTATAGTGGTGGTTGTCGGTTAGAAAAACTCTCACAACAGTAATTGCATGGCTCATCAAGAGGTTCTGCTTAGTGTGAATGGGGGTATGAGACTTCATTCATGCATTGCACAAGTAGACTTTGAGAGGGAGCTTGGTATGTCTTTTATGTTATTATGATTATGAGTTGACATTATGTTTTAAACAGTTTTCCTTTTCTTTATATTGCACTTGTTTTAAACTGCTTTATAATGAAATGAATTCAGTTAAGTATTCATGAGTTGAGAAGAGCCAAGGTAAGTGTTTCTTTCAGATTCCCTTTCAAGCCTATGTTGTTTTAGCATTCCAACTCACATACTCGTACATTCAATGTACTGATGCCAGTTGGCCTGCATCATATTATGATGCAGACGCAGGTAACTAGGATCGGTATCCAGCTCATTGTTGATCCAGTGAGCAGTCCAGAGTCTGTTGGTGAGCCTCTTTGAATTCCGGAGGATCCCTTTTGTTTACTTTCAGTATTAGATAGTTCATTAGGATGTCGTGGGCCTGTCCCGATATCCATCTCAGTTATTAGAGGCTTCATAGATAGACTGACAGTTAGTCATTTGTCTTCACTTTGTTATTGACTTATATTCAGAGTTGAGTTTCCATTTTGGTTAAGTTAAATGTTTATTTTTAAAACATTATGAGTTCAGTTTGAGCAGTTCAGTTTATTCTTTTAAAGTACATTTATAGTGTTTGATCATTATAAATATGCATATAGTCTTCCGCTGAGAAAGTAAGTCAGGCCAAGGGTTCGCTTGGGGCCAGCAATGGTCTTCGAGTGCCAGCCACGTCTAGGGTGTAGGCTCGGGGCGTGACAAGAGAAACCCTTGTTTAAGGTGGGATGACCATAAAAATGGCTTGAGGTTTGGATTAAGTTATAATCAATATATAATTAGGTCATGTTGGGTTAATTTGGTGTTATATTGTTATTTGAATTATATTGGGTAAGAAATTTGATTGATTTAATGAGGGAGAAACCCTTGTTTAGGGTGGGATGACCATAAAAATGGCTTGGGGTTTGGATTAAATTATAATTCATATATAATTAGGTAATGTTAGGTTAATTTGGTGTAATATTGTTATTTGAATTGCATTGGGGGAGGGTTTTGATTGATTTAATGATGGAGAAACCCTTGTATAGGGTGGGATGACCATAAAAATGGCTTGGGGTTTGGATTAAGTTATAATCCATATATAATTAGGTCATGTTGGGTTAATTTGGTGTTATATATATTGTTATTTGTAGACCTAGAACAAGCCAGAATTCATAACAAATGGGAAGACTCGGATTCAATAGACCTTTCAAGGCTTGATTCGATGTGGGTGATGGTTGTTGTTTTCCAAGTTTATGTATGCTTGTTAACTGTCTCTATAGGGAAACTTATCCGATGCATATTAGGGACAACAAAAGGGTTCAATGTGAAATGATGAGTTGTTGACAATCCATGTAATGAAGGTGTTTTGCTTACTTGTATTTATAAGTGTGTTTGTGTGACTAACAGTTGGCTCGGATACCACACCTGGTACGAGATATTTATATGGTTGGCTTAGGTACCAAGATAGTACAAATACTAACAGTTGGCTCGGATACCTTTCTGATACGGGATATTAATAATTGGATCGAGTATCACACCTGCTACATGCTTGACTATTCACTTGTTTGTTGGTTTCTTGAGTGAACCGGACTTGTTTGTGATTATATGGGACATGCTTTATATAATTGTTAAGTTCGGGCTTAGTGATGAGAGTCTTTTTGTATTGTTAACTTTGTTGATGTATGTGTCTTCTTTTCCTTACTATATTTTAGTTATGTGTTTACATTCATACACTTGTACTGTAGTTGTGTATTGATACTACATTGTAGTTGTGTATTGATATTACACTTGCTCTATTTTTGTTGAGTACAAGACATATTTAGGTAGTTGCTTTGCGACCTCAACTATAAGTCCACTGCTAATCAAATCCAAGGGTGAGCTACCTCGTCCAAGTTGTTATGCATTTGTTCAGACTCAGTGTCTTTAGATTTACTTTCATGTTTTTTTGGTTTATTCCCTTTACTCTAGACTATGTAGAATTTTGATACATGGCTTTCACTTTCTAGGGGGTTATTCTGCGGTTGTTTGAAGACTTCGAGTTTATTTCTAATAAAGATGTTTTTGCTATTAAAAATTATTTATTTTCTATTGTTTAATGGACTGCATGCTAGTAATAAGTTGGTTCTCCCACTGGAGATTAGTGTGGGTGCCACTCACTGTGAGTCAGGGTCGTGACAAAGTTGGTATTAGAGCCTTAGATTCATTGATTTCATTGTACAAAAATAAGTCTAGTAGAGTCTTGCGAAACAGTTTAGAGACGTTTGTATTTTCTTTAGGAGGCTACATGACTTTAGAAAATTTCTCCTCTCTTCTTTCGTTTTGCTACAACTTGATTCCAATTCCTATCTAAACTTTTTCATTCTTCTCACCGCAGATGGTTGATATTCCACACAATGGAGTTAGGGTACTAGTTCCATCCGTGGAACCGACAGTGCAGAGGTGAGGTAAATGAGAGGCATATAGAGGGTCACACCTGTTAGGGGTGGAGCTTGGATTGCAGTTGGTCCAAGACCGGTAACCCCTCCCCCACCTCAGGATCATGGTGAATAAGAGATTGAGGTGTAAATTGAAGAAATGAACCAGTTTTCCATGATATCTCATTAGTATATAGTACATACCATATATATTGACATGATATCGTAGAGGATTGGTTTTTCTACTCCTCAATCATTTACAATATTTATATGGTATATATCATATACTAACGAGATATCATGGAAAATTAGTTCATTTTTTCAATTAAAACGCTCAGTCCCCTATGATACTATATATATATTTTGATGAAGTATTATAAATGATTGATTCATTTCTTTAAGAAACACACTTCAATACTCTATGCTATCCACATAGTATATGGATATTACTATATAGTAGAAGAGGCTATAAGCAAGGGCCTTAGGATCCACCTTTTCCCCTTTGTAATGTGGGGTATCTGGTTAAATAGGAACCACGAGAAGACCACACAGGAAATTGACTACTCAAAAATCCTCCAAAGAACCCTTGAATTTCCCGTAAATTAAAGCAAACTAAGGACCCATCATGGATTCCCCCAAATAATGGTTTAAAGATTAACATAGACGGTTCTTTTGACCAATATGAACCTCGTGAGCGGAACAGTGTTGCTGATAGGCTAGCACGAAGGGGAAGGAGCCAAACTAACTCACTAACTAGTGTGCTAGCAACAGCAACCAACACTACTAATGTGGATGTAACAGGGCACCTGCCCTAATCTTATATATATATAAATATTATAGCCTCCAGGGGCGGACCAACATGGGTTCCTGGGGTTCTACCGAACACCCTCGATAAAAAATTATATTGTATATATAAAATAAATTTATATTCTTATGTGGATATATATATTTTGAACCCCTTAATGACAAAGAGAAACTATTAGCCCAGTAGGTCCCATTGAAATTAGCCTACATGTCGAGGGTTCAAATCCCTGTGTTAGCGTTTTAATTTTTTCTTTGTTAGTTTCAGTTTTTTTTTTCTAGTTTCAGTTCCGTTTTTTTTAGTTGTTTTTTTTTATAAAACATGCTAAAAGTGTGGTTTTAAATCCAAAAAAATTCAAGGGTCCGTCACCAAAACTATATACTACTACTTCCTTGAAATTTTGTTTTGTTGCCTTATTTACATGTTTATACTTTTATTTTTCAAATCCCCTGAACGAAAATCTTGGGTCCGCCACTGATATTCTCCCCTACCAAAAAAATACTTAGTAGTTTGTGATAATTTGGTTTTTATATTTAAATTTATTTTTCTTTTTAGCTTGTGATATATTTGAAAGTTATATAAATAATATCTAAATCACAATAATTAACAATTTAAATATTTAAAAGTTATATAAAAAAAATCAATTCACTCTTGAAATTCTATTGGAGTCACATAAACTGGGTTAGCTGATAAATATATATTGTCTGAAAATGACGTAAAAAGTATTATAAATCACAATTATTAATAACGTAAAAAAATTAAAATACATATAGAAAAATCAAGTAACACTGAAAATTCTATCAATGCAACATGTGACATGGGAAGTAACATATATTATTTTAAAGTTACGTTAAAAAGTACTATAAATTAAAATAATTAACAACTTAAAATATTTAAAAGACATAAAAATGATTAATTTTTAAAATTCTATGTATATCACATAATTTGAGACAAAGTGATAATATATATTATTTAAAAATTATGTAAAAAGTATTATAAATTACAATAATTAGTAACTTAAAAAAAATTAAAATCATATAAACATTTGGATAACGTCTCAAGTTTCATCAATATTACATAAATTAAGACAAAAAAATAACATACATTAGGCCCTACTTGCACTCTTTCATTTGTGGGTCTGGACCCGATTTTTTTTTTTCAATTTCGAGAATCAACCAACGGAAAAATCCGTAGCCAAGGTGACTCACAGCCTCCCTCTCGCCCAAATAAATGAAATGGGATAAATCAAATCAATAAGCTTTTTGATTGATTCAGGCGCAGCGAAGCCAAATTTAATCAAGGAAAGGGGGCTTACTTTTCATGAGGCTGATTCATCCTATTCAAATTTAGCTATGCTAATGGAAGAGGAAAAGTTTTCAGATGAGATGGACCCCCAAGAGATGAGCGAGATTGCTTAGGGGTCGCACTCTGTCCCACTTGGTGGACGAAATCTTCTCTCATTTTTGAATTCTTTCTCCCACACACCCTTTTTGCCCTCTTTCGCTATCATTGACTAATGAATAATTTCTAAACAAGAAACATTAATGATACCAATACAGTATATATATACTGATCTAGTATCAAGTTAGGCAAACTTATCAGCATTAATGATACCAATACAATGATTTAGTATTAGTTAAGTGAAATTTATCAGTCTCAATGATACAATACAATATATGATACTGATATAGTATAAGTTAAGCAAAAATTATCAGCGTTAATGATATCAATACAGTATAGTATCAGTTAAGCGAAAATTATCAGCCTTAATTAATGGAGGTATGGGTTGTAATTAAATATGAGAGAACGAGTATTTCAAGAATTACTTTGGATTTGGATATGTGTAATTATTTTGAATTTTATGAACGAGTATTTGTAAGTATTTCAAAACAAGAGCTACACGTATTTTATGGTTCAATCCATATTCAAGAGAAGAAAGATTGGGCCCACATAAAGGCCTAAAGTAGAGGCCCACATGTACCCAAAAATGGGCTGACTTGTACGCTGACGGCGCTGCAATGTAGGCCCAATTAGGGGTGTTTTTGTGGGCTAATTCAAAGCCCAAGTCCTTCTTTGTTTTGGTTCTAAATTGAGGAACTTTCAAAAATAGCAAAAACTTTGAAATATAATGAGGCAAAATAGTTATTATTTGCTTAATTATGATTCATAGCTAGAGAGAGAGATGAAATTTATTTGTATATCTGTTGGATAATTGTATATATGTATATGTACTAATGATTGTGTTTGTATTATTGTTATATAATAATTAGTTAAATACAAATTATTTCTCACCAAAAATACTTTTTCGAAAAACACATTTTAGAATAAATTGATTTTAAAAGTTTGACCAAATGGACAACCTCATTAGTTAGGAAATATTTTACCAAAATTAGACTCACAAATCAAGAATCTTGCAAAATCGAATCATGATAGTATATGGAAAGAGAATTTCAAACAAGTTTTTGGATATCAAAAAGAAATACTATGAATAGCAAAAGAATTCGTTTTAATCAATGTCATAACAAAAATAAAGCATGACGTTTGAACGCTTTGACAATTGTTAAGATGTGATTTATCTCTTTCTTGATTGTATTGGAACATGATTTTTATGATAAAAATTCTTTCTTGATTTTTATATATATAAAAAAAATCTTTTAACTTCTTATCAATATGAGGTGATCATAATATAATATATAAGATTTGTGATATAGATAATTCAATTTTCGTGTGTAACAACACCCAAAAATGATTTTAAAAAAGGTAAATAATCAAATTATTATGCTTATTTCAATAGTCATTATATTTTACGATATTTCATTTTGACTGATACATCTTTGTGTGGTTTAAATCAGAAGTATTCAACAACACCAAACTATTTAGAGTTCGATTTTAAAGGTATTTTAACTCTATAATATCATTTATATAATAGAGTGCATTGTTGATGAGTCATGAATTTATGGCTCATTGTGGATACACGGTGACAATTTTGTAATTTTTTAACTCTGCTCTTATGGGCCTTTAAAAGACAAATCATTATTGACAAAAAAACATTGATGACTTGAAATTCTATTGAAGCTTTTGAGCATTGAAGACCTTTTTTCCATTTTTAATATTATTGTAAGACCTCATGTCTTTTAATTATTATTTTCTTTCTCTAATTTATTTATTATTGTCATGAGTTATGACTAGGGTCGCGGGATCAAATATAAGAGTTAGCAAATTGGTCTTTTAATACTATTATTTTCTAATGATGTCTAATATGTATAAATATGATTAACTCCTTCAATTTTAAATACTTTTTAATGATTTATAATATTAGAACTTGCGTTCATTTTAGATTTACTTGACAAAAAAAGTCAAAATTTGAAAGAGGAATTAATAGCGGAGATTTTGAGATTTTCAACACACATCGATTGACTTGAGTTGTTATAAGAAAAGTCAATCTGAAATCTATGATACCAATGAATTAAACAATGACTATGGTTGATTCTACTTGTGAGCTTACTAACATGTGACTTTAATATTTCAATTATCCCCCCTTCAAATAAAACTTGAGTGTTTCAATTATCAAATGATCAATTCATGAATGTCAAATCTCAGATGATGACTAGACTACAAATGTGACCAAGTACTACAATTAAAGAACCCTATATGTGACATTTTCATGCAATTCATATGTCCTCGCAACAAGAAATATACCTACTCTCAACCTTGAAGCCAATAATATAGGGGGTAGTAACAAGATTACTTACCCTCCCAAAGAATATTGAGTGTTGCAAGTGTCATGCCATAGGCTTGTTCGCATTTTAATTCAATATTTTTCAAGAAATGATTGAAATTTCAAAAAACTTTGTGATCTTGTAATGTAGAATTGATGACGGATAAGATATTTATTTGGGTACAAGTGACTTGCCTTCTACGCACTACATATATGATTTCATTTTCATCCTTTCCTTGTTTACATTTTCCTTTTATCTTTTCTTGGTGTCACATTCTTCCATTCTTTATACATCTTTTGTTCATCTTTCCCTTTCTTCTTTCTTTTTGTTTGGTTATCCAAGTATCACTTTTTTTTTTTCTCAAACTTAAAATGGAGTATGTTATTTTTTACACCACACAAAACACCCTTTTTTTTTTCTTTTATCTCACTACATACTCCTTTCTCCCTTTCCATTATATGCTTCATCCTCAACTTAGGCATTTAGCCTCATAACTTCAATTGAGTGTGTTAGGTAGGGTTTGGTTCTAAAAAGAAAATTTCTTCAAAAGGGAATTTGTCTTGTAATGTGATGGCAAAAAAATAGGTTTAAGAGGCCCAATTGGGGAAATTGAGATCGCTTAACTAACAAGTAGACTTGATAAGTTTCAGAAGAGGTTCTCTCTCTATTCAAGGCCTAAGATCATATCCTCAACTTCACAATTCCTATAAGTACGGTGACAAATTAACAAAGCAAGTTGTAGATGAAACCAACAACACAAGAGAGCAATTTAATCCTTAACAACTATTTTTTCTGCTCTTAATTAAGTACAATACAATCATTTCATCAAGATTCACACATTAGTAATCAGATAAAGTCAATAAATGAGATATAATTTCGCAACAAAGATCATCTAAATGTATCGACAATTCTTTCAAAACCATTTTTAGTGATATTAACAAATCACAAAAACAAAAAATTATGCACACAAAAATCTACACGAAAGCACCAACCAAGTCAAAGTACATATCATAAGGCTTTTCCAAAGGAAATCTAACAAAACAAGAAGTTATACTAACAATTACTACCAACAACCTAATCCAAAACAATGATACCTCATTCCAACTAAAAGATATGTATTGTCCTCAATGTATAAACCATTTCAAAATAATGTAAGTACATAGTTGAGTGTCTCCATATGGCACTCTAGGTATCATGATGAGTTTGGCCCGCTAAGGAAGCCTCAGTTGTGGCATCAATGCCCTCACTTGGTGTTTGTAGAAATCGGTAGTGTCATATTGCTCAGTTCGGGCTCTAAACCTGATGTACTAGATGATGGAAGTATGTTTTTTTGTTGTAGGGCCTCTGTTTTCACCACTTCCATTGAGTCGGGAGTAACACCACTTTTACCAACTATGGATGTCTCCTTTTGATATACCTTCATGACTGCATCAATACTTATGTCCTCCAAATCCTGGAAGGATTCAAAATTACCCTGGTGCATCCCTATGACTGCCTTCTCATGCGCCGCAGCTATAGCACCTTCATTTGTCTCAGCATTAGAGAAATGACACCATTTGGAGACTTTTCTAAGCCCTCATGTTGACCACCTTCCATATGTTTCACAAAGGCGGGATCCAAAGGCTCTACTAGAGAAGGATCCACATCAGGATTTGATACGAAGAAATCAAAATCTGTGCATTTTATTTGGTCTAGCTCCTTCTTCAGTGTACTAACATCAACCTTAATAGTTGTGAGATCACCAAGTACATTAGCATCCAACCTGGATATCCTATTAGACAACCCAATTAACTCCTTTGAAAAGGCCTGGTGAATATTGCACACGGCCACTTTAATCATATTAGGAATCTACAGCTCAAACTTGGCCATATTTGCATCTATGATATGTGTTGGATTACCCAATCTAATGAGGCCTTCCTGTGTGAGAGTAGGACCAAGTCTGGATGATGTTGTGACAGTTTCAGGTCTAGCACTGGGCAACTGGGTATGGGTAAAGGTGCCTGCTACCGAGGAGAGTGTGGAGCTTTTGGGCTTCTGCAAAGTGGTAATTATGGTCTCAACAAATGTAGGCCCAACACTAGCATCCTCAAGATCCTCTAGGTCAACCACCGGAGAATGATCAAATGTGTCATCCAACTTTATCCTCTTTCTTTCCCTTTTTTTTTCATCTTGGACTCTCATAATATCACAAACCATCACTGCATCAACCTCTATATCTTGTTGAGACATTAGGGGAACCCTAGCCCTTCGACACAACTCAATAATCAAACAAGGGAAAATCAATGATGTCTTTTTTTATTGTGCTTTTTTCCCAATCTCCTGGTAGATAATATTTCCAAGGTTGATTCTAGACTTGTCCATGATGCAGGCAATGAGGATGGCCTTCTCCAAAGGTATTACAGTCTCTTTATGGGAGGGTTGTAGTCTGCTACTCACAAATTTTAGCCAAAACCTAGCTTCGACATTAAGATCCTTTTTGTAAATCTTAATACCGACGTCAAGCCACTTTGGTATACCTGTAGCAATGAGAGAGGCAACCCAAGGTCTGTTGTTTTCAATGTCAGACTGAACCTTTAAAGCATAATCATCGGTGCTCATTAATTGTGGTTTACCAACATAAACCATATTTATATCATCTGGACCGCATTTAACATCAACCCCTTGGACCTGAACCACATGTAGAAAATTTTGTTTGTCTTTTCTTCTTCTTTGGTAGTGTTGCACCATAAGATGCATAGAACTCTCGAACAAAAGCTAAGTTGTACTTAGGCAATGGATTTGTGAACTGGACCCATCTGTGAAATTGCACCTTCTCAAGAACCAACGAGAAATTTTCATGTAGTCCATTCATTGATATTCTCTTTTCCTCCAATATGGTCCGGTCTTGAGCTTCTAGAAATCTCTCGAATGAACCCGGCACAAGAAACCGTCGGTCATCCCCGTCTCCTTTTCTCCTCAGTTCCTTTTTTTCCCAAGGTGAAGTAGTGGTACATTTAATATTGGTTGTCTCTTCATCAGACTGAGAGGTGGAGTGAGGATGTTCAGACTCCTTGGATTTGGAGCTATGAACTTGGGATGATTTTTTTCTTTTCTTAACCCAGGTTGATTGAACCCTGCGTGTTGTTTCATTTTATTGGCAGGTTGAGAAGGTTTTCTAGGAGACATACCTGATACAACATTCAAATCAACCTCAGAGTCACAACATAAACACACAAATATAGAGAAAAATAATAGTCAAACAACGAACATCAGAGAGATTGTTGAAGCTTTGGTTAAATTAATAAAATATTAACCCTTTTATATAATTTATATATTGGAGTTCATCATAAATTGGCAGAAAAAAATTGACATGATAGTTCTAAATTTACAATTTATATCTCATACTATTTCAAGAACTCCATTGCCAACTATATTAAGCAAATATAGAATCAATCACCTTAAATTTTTTTAAAAAAAAACATGTTGGTGTACTTAAAGTAACATTCAAAATCAGATTACATAAAAGATCGATTTTATTTATTTATTCACGGCATAAGATAAGAAAATTATAAAAGAAGTCGACACAACAAGGTCCAAGAACTTACTTAATGTGCATAAATAACACACACAAAAATGAAGATTTTACTCTTGACAACTATCGAACACAACAAGAAACACGATAGTAAAATGAAAAAAAAAAACTAAGAAAATATTTATACCTTTACAGTAGTTTTTGAACCTCACAGCTGCTGCTAGAATAAACTCCAAATGAGAGAATAAGAAGTTTATATATGAAGCACTAGAGTTTACGATTATTTTTAATACCCTTCACTCATATTTTAACAAAAATATACCCTCAAGTGTAAATTTTCACCAAAAGAAAAAGACATGTAGCATTAATGTTATATTCCTTTTATAACCTTGGGTCACAATACAACCCTAATACTCTCAAATCAATTACATAAAATCTTAATTAATTAACTTAAAACTCATTGCTAAAGCTTAAAAAAATCAATGAAAAATATTTAAGCAAAATTTCATAGCAACAAACTAATTAATCCTAGTGACTTGGGTATAAAAAAGAGATTACTACAGTTTGCACTCAGTACCTAATTCAAACTCACCAAGAAAATAACTAGCATATAAGAGTCATCCTTCGAGCACGATCTCTTTGACGAAAGACATCAAAAAAGCAAACTTTGGTGAACAAGAACTCAATTCCAATAATATGTTGCCTAGGAAAGAGTTTTTTGGGACGTAACTCAACTAAGAAATAGTTTGCGGTGTTTTAGTGATCACCAATGACCTTGTCAGAAAAATTCATCGGAGCTTGTCAAGATCTAAACTAGAATA
>JAJOOS010080348.1:0-73397 GCA_029582725.1 Solanum chiquidenum | reverse complement strand
TTTACTTTAATTACAATTTGCGGCTTACTTTTAGCTATAATTACACAGCTCAACTTTTTAGTTTTGTATAATTCGCGCATTTGTATAATTCAGAATTTATATAATATAATTTGTATAACTTTTGTATAATTCAGAATTTGTATAATATAATTTGTATAACTATTTGCACTTCTGATGTTTGTAATTGTATAAATTCGTTATTTCAAGTTTATACAAAAATAACTGAATTATACGAATGTACCCGCGAATTATACAAACCTGCGAATTATACAAATCTGCGAATTATACAAATGAGGCAGCTTAAACTATAGCTACAACCTGTAAATATGCAAACTATAGCTATGAAGCATAATTAAGTTTATTATAATGGTTATTTGTGAAAATTCGTCAATAATAATTACTATGATAAAGTAGGAAAAGACACTAATGAATATTTCGCCATAAAAAAAATATATATTCTTTTTTTTTTGGAATAATTTTTCATTTTATTTGAATAACAATGTTTGCCTATGAAAATTTCAATTACAATTAGAAGTTGTGTCTCAAATTTGAAAATATTATTTGCAAAATGTATAACTAAATACAACTTCATCTTCAACTTTAACTCCATAAATTTCAAATAAAGCGAAAAAAAAGATTAAAATTTATGACTAAACAAACGCCTAGTAAGCATGTTGGTTTCTCTACCTTTTTTTCAAACGCCTACTAAGCTTATTACTGTACCTTCTTTTACTTTTTTGGTGTTCTCCTCCTGAAATTGCGTACCTCTGTTAGAGCTTTTTGAGAATTAACTACTATACTTAAAAATTGGTACGTTTTATCTGCTCCCTTTTAGGCAAATTCTTACCAATCCAAACCAAACAATTCCATTGGAACCGAAAAGACACCTACTTTTTACTTCTTTATATGTCGCAATAAAATAAGATAAAGTAACCAATGGGAAACATAATACCTAAAACAATTACTATATGGTTCATTGATGCTGTACTTTATGTCTTCATATTCTTATCATTTTCTCTATTTGTGGGGTTGTCACATTTTATTTTTTACATATTTAACAATGTATCAAGATCTGGAATCCAAAGAGACGTGTCCCAATAGACAGAAAACACTTAATAAGTGAGTGGATATTTGAATGGGCGGACAAACCACAGTTTACACTTCAACCATGATAAATCTTTTTTTTTTATAATATCTTACTACTTATAGATCACTTTTTGACACCATTAAAGTGATGTGTAAGCAGATATATCATATACTCATATGAGGGGAATTATTCCCTTAAATGTCACGTCTTCATAAGTGTTCGACTGTTCTCCACATAAAGGATAACAGTTCTGTAGGTTATTCAACAAAAATTGACTACTATCCGAGAAATAGACATCTTCAAGGTGAAACTCCATGAGAAGTCATGTGCTTACATGGAATGTTTATCCAGAAAAGGGAAACCAAATGGTGTTATAACCAAAAGTTATCAAAACACCCATTCGGTTGCTCAATTCAGTCAAATCATCAACCCATCGCTTGATTTGTTCAACAATATTTGGACCCATATCACAGGCATTCCTTCGACTTCATATCACATTCGTTGAACCTTGTATATGAAATAACAGACTTAAGGCAGCTTATTTGCATGAAATGGTAAAGAATTCCTATTTACATCCAATTTACCATAGTACATAGAATAGAGCAGCTTAAGCACAATTAACACTATGGTCAGAGGTACCATCAACCATGTAACGAACGAACGGGAATTGAGTTCACAGAGCATAGAGATAAAGAGGGGGGTAGCAAGAAGATTTTAATACAAACGCTGAGGTGATCAATTCCTACTAGAAGAACAATTGTCTACACTGACCGACCTCAACCTCCGTGGGGCAGTAGGGACACTTGAAAGGCCGTGTGTTGTTATTCTTTGACAGTTTGGTAATAGATTGCTTGCATAACACATGCCCACAAGACATCAGCATAGGGGGATTCTCCTCAGATGCCTGATCCCGACTCACTGGACAGACAAAGATAGAGTGGAACTGAAATTCCCTGTCCAAGTCTACTGGCACGGGTAATTGTTTCATGGATTGCCATTCCTGCTTTTTCCCAGTCATCACATTCATCAGTTTCAGAAGGGTTGGCAATCCCTGGATGCCTGCCGCAATGGTCACACTCAACGGACTCTCATAGGATTGACCCATGAGATTGCAGAACTGCCGAGCAAGCTCTTCAGCCAATTTATCCCAGTGGAGAGGTGATAGTAAATCTGAGTAAGGTGAGGACTCCAGTTTCTCAGCCCACAATAGACAGGCCATGAGCCTCTGGATCTCTGCCAAATATTTGGTGGCAAAAGGTGGGAAGAAAGTTCTAGCATAATTTAAAGCTCCATCTCTACCTCTCTTTTGCAGAATTTCTACAAACTGCTGCCTGTGTAGCTTCATTTCAATATCAGATCCACTCAGCTTAAGTTTCTCACTATTCATGGTGGCCCAACTCAGAGCTGGCTCCAGGTTCCTAGAACTCATGGCTTCAAGTATTTGATACATTTGCAGAAAAGGAGATTTTTGGCCCGCAGCTTCAGATTCTCTGGCCTCATTCACAAAACAATCACCAAGATCAAAGTGGCCTTCCCGGTAGAAATGGCTGGCAATTATCTGGTTAACAGTATGGATATCAGAACCAACATTCCTGTAGGCCTTTGATATATCAGGATTGAGTGACTTCTCAAGGAGCTTCGGGTACTTGCTTAGTGCAACATTGAGTTCTTTTTGTGTTCCTTCCATCTGACTGAGTGGAGCAACTTCCTTCAACTTGGCTTTAAGTTCACTAAGAATCACTTTGTGTTCACTCAGAGATGCAGTATCATTAGCTGACTGTATTCTCAACAGTGCTTGTTCTATTTCATGACTGATCTGCTCTATCACTTCTTGAGACTTTGATGATGCAACCTTTTGCTTCTTTGTGACACGATCAAAGGCATCTTTAATGGTACTCAGCTCCATTTTCTAATTTCTCGAATTCCTGCTAGAATTTCTCGGTGTAAAATTGACAATCCCCTAGATGAAAAGGATACAACGTCATTATGCATGCACATATGGGCACAATAGTAGATAAGAAAAGGAAACGAAGAATCCATCGGTGCCTAACCACCAGACTTGACTGTGTGCGCTTGTGCCTGCAAAAAATATTTTTACTCCTAAGAACTACCTAACTTTAACTCATTGTGAAACACAAGATCCTAATTAGCTAAAGCTAAAAGAAAGTTTAAGATCCTTAAAGAACCGGAAGGTGACAGGATCATTAAAAGTTAGTAACTAATTAGACATGGAATATTTTAATTGCTTCATTGTATACCTTTACCAGCTGCAAGTATTATCTCAACAGTTGAGGAAACACACACACACATTTCTCCCCTCACATAAAATATACCTTGCATCAATGCTTCAGTACTTCATAACCAAATATATCCTTTTCTTCAGCCCATCTTAACCGAAGCAAATAGACCAAAAGATAAGAAGTTGTTTGACTTATACATGATGCATAAGGAAAAGTTAACATAGTTGCTGGAGTTCAAATGTGAAGTTGTTGTTAACAAAGAAAAAGCACTAGATTAAAGTTGCCAAATTTTGAAACCTGAGAAAAAAATATGGGAAATGTTAAGACAATGGTTTTTGAGCCTAAATCAACCACAAAAGTCAGGTTATGATATGAAGACTGTCCAAGAAATCATAAGAGACAACTCATTCTCTCAACTAATATGGGACTCTAATGCCCCCTGCACACCTATGCTTGAACATATGGAGTGTGGACAACATAAGGAGATAACAGCTCGTTCAAATGTTAGCATATCACGTGTATAAGTCTAGAGTCATGTATGTCTAGAAATTAAAATTTATTGTAATTAGATAAGAAAAATCTTATAGAATATTCTATAAGATTCCTTAAGATACTCTATATTTACTTAGCTTAATAGCATAGAGATACTAATTACCTACCATTAGCTTAATAGCATAGAGATACTAATTACCTACCACGTAGGTAGCCCAACACTCCTATATAAATGGGCACCCTCTTGCACATTATTATTTGATCATGTCAATGATAAGTCTTCTCTGACCTCACATGGTATCTCTACAATCTTGGTAAAGACTCAGATAGCTTTGCCGATGGGTGTTGTTGGTCACATGTGACAGCCTCCTTTTGATGTTGGTTCCGTTCATCTCTCCGGTTATCAAAGGCACTACTCTATGAACGATCATTCAAGTGCCACACATCCACAATGACCATTCACACATCGCTGCTTTCTGGCAACTGCTTCGGCACCACTACTCTCTAGGATCGTTCAAACACCATTCATCTTTCTGGTGACAGTTCTAGTGCCACTCTCCCTCTAGCAAGAAGTGTGAGACTTTCTATGCAACTAGGATCTTACTCTAAACTTTTGGAGCTTTTGTTATAGTTCTAGTCATTCAAGTTACACACATAATATCCTAGGGATTTGCAACATCAGTTGGAGCACCTTGACTAATTTCACGAGGTACGTGCTACCTATACCTCCCACAAGTATAGGTACCGGTACCTCTTTCCACCAAGACTTGGACGAATGGGAAGAAATCACATAAAATTTTGAACCTGACACCTTATGGTTGTCTATGTAGCAACTAATAAGGAAACAACAGATGATGATTGAATCAAAAGCAAGACACTACAAGAATAAGATCAATACTACAACAGACACCACCCACCCTAAACCCATTGAACGCTACACCTTGAGTGCGTAACTTAAATATAGTCATTTTTGCTAAACAATGGCAACCCAGGATAACTTCAAGGAAGGTTCTTGACACCACCGCCATACATAAATCACAAGGGACACAAGAACAAAGAGCATGTTTCGAGTAGAATATGCATTTTTGAATATGTACGAACATTGTTGCTTTGTAGCAAATACAAGCCACGAAGAATGCCAATGAAAGGTTACGGAAACCAATATATTGGACAGGTCATTTGTAAAGAGGTTTAGATAGGCTTCTAGAATTTAAAAAAAATGAAAAGAAAGGTTCAACGAGATGACCCAAAACCTAGAGATTGATCGGAACTAGTACTCATGCTGTTTTAGTTAGGAGCTTTTCCTCTTCAAACATACTTTATGGACTTTCAAAACTACCATAAGAAAAACTCTTTGAAACTATTGTATTTAACAAATATTGCATTTTGATGTCAGAGGCAGAGCAATTCATCTGCTATCACGAAGGACTGATCCAGATTGTATTGTTGTATCTCAAAATTCAACCTGCCATCATAAATTACACTCGACACCCCATTGATATAGTAATATGTACTACTTTCACTATTCTATGTCCTTCAAAACCCTTTCCCACAATCAAGAAATGTGTACTCCATCAAGCCTATGAAATCCTTATTGCTTGTAAAACAGAACCTTTAAAATAAGGTTCTCCTCCAATTGGGTGTGACAAGTGCAAAGTTCTCTTATACCAGGGTTTAGAAAAAATATGCTAGGTGTTATATTGTATCTACTACCTAAATCTTACTGGTCAGAGTTACTTGAACCTCTAATGACAAAAGGTAACAAGTATCAGTGGAATATTCGAGGTGCATGAAAGAGACCCTAACAACATAATTATAAGAAAAATAAGAATAAGGCCGCCTTAAACGCTTCAAGTTGACCTTGAGTGTTTTAACCAAATCATCCATTGTTCCATCGGCTTACTGCATACTCCTCCGTTTCAATTTATTTGGCTTAGTTTGTCTGGGCACGGAGTTTAAGAAAGTAAACAAAAAATTTGAAGCTTGTGGTTGTCAACTAAAAATATGTATAATGTACCAAAATGGCTTCTAATTTTGTAATCATAAACATGCCACGTGGAATTTTAAAATTAAAGAGTTGTCAAATAAGGAAAGAGACGTTCTCTTTAAAATGAACTAATAAGGAAAGTAAGACAAACAAATGAAAAAGAGAGAGTATTTTCTAAAAATTAGACAATATTGAAAATAGTGAAGTGTGTGATGATGCATAGTTGAGAGTATTCAGGAGAGAAAAAGAAGATGTAGAGTTCTAAATGCAGCCCTAGTCACTTATGTGGTATTTTGGAGCAAAAGAGATATGAGAGCTTTTGAATAGGTGGAATATAACTTTGTACACACTTACATGTGTTATTTGCTTTGATTAACTTTGCTTATGCTTATTGTTCTACGTATAAAGTTCGTTCACGGGTTGCTTGGAGGTTAAGTGGAATTAATATCCCTAGCTCAAGCATAATTTTTCATTATAATTTTGAACAGAAGATAGCAAAACAGAAACATGAACTTAGGTTTCAAGATCAAATCAAATAGCACATCCACTGTTATACCCAATAGTCTGAAGAATTTAGCAGTCACTTTTGTTATCCTTTTATAAACAAGAAATCCCCAAGGGCCTGTGTGTGCACAGTTAGAATACAAGATGAGTATAACAATTCAACATGATCATTAATCTGCAAAAATACATTAATTGGTAGAAGAGATAAGAAGTGACATCACAAGAATGATTCAGATGCTGCATCTAGACCACACTAATCTAATGCAGCAATCTCAAGATTGGGGGTACTATCCTTCTTAGTAAATACTTTTTTCCTAATGACTTGCACAAAAGTCATTTCATGGAAGGGACACTATGGATGCAGATTTCAATGAAACTGGAATATGTACGCCTAATGCTTCGTTACCTAACGATTTCTGACAAGAAATACATGAAAGATTTGTTTTATGTTTGAACGAGGAATTCAAGAAAAATACATGTCCAAAAGCCATTTCGTGTAAGGGAAACTGTAGATGCAGATTTCAACAAGATTGGAATATCTACGCTTGTTGCTTGGGTACCTAAGCATTTCTGATTTGATATACATGAAAGATTTCTTTTATGCTTGGAAGGAGGAATTCAAGAAAAGTACATGTCAACAAGTAAAAATCCAGTCTAAATTTCAGTGGATTAGTTGTGGCTTTATTTTGTAACTAGAATTAGAAGAACTTCTGGTTGAACTATATATTTGTCATACTCTGAGAAACAGGTGCAATTGTGCACCCACTAACCTAAAAGTTGAGCTCAGACGATCCTAATTCACAACAAATACACTCCCAACCTAATATAGATTGGAAATCCTTTCAATTAACAGAGCTCAAATAATTGCTAAGAAATTTCACTCATCATAATTTGCTTCCAACGGAAATGAATTCATTTGCACGCGTGTCATCCTCAAATTCTCAACAAATAAGCATAGAGCTAGCAACAAACAGGGTTAAATATCGGCATGCTACTAATTAAAAATTTACATGTTCTTAGCTCAGGACTGAGCCGTAGATCTGAAAAATAACTGCTATATCTTCAGAATAAATAAATAACCAATTTATTACTATAATAGGTATCAATCAACAAACAATTATTGCATAAGCACTCACCCGATAGCCGGATCTTCAAATCTGAAGATGATTCAAACAGTCAACGTCTAGACAGTTCCAACAATCCTCAGAAAGCTAGATTATGATTTCGAGTCAAACACTTAACAACATACAGGATTTCGAGCGAGATTGACTGACGGGTGATGGAGCAAGGAGGACGATGAAGCGGATGAAGAAAGGGTGATTTGCAGGTGAAGATTGTGGTAGAGACGAGAAGATGGGTAGGGTTTCCTCCGTGGCTGTTATGTTTTATTTGGTTAAGAATGAAATGTAGTGATTAGTGGGTGCAAAAAGAAAAAGCTGCGGAAGTTGTTGTGGCTGTCAAGAATCGAACCCACGGTTCTTTAAAGGGGTATTATCCTTTGCAAAGGTTATGAAATTCCCTTAAATTTTGTGAAATAAACAAAAATGTCTTTTGTTTATAGTTTTGCCAAAAATGTCATTGATGTTAATATTTTGGTTCAAAAATATTCTTGCAGTTAATATTTTGATTTAAAAATATTCTTATAATTATTAAATCGATCAAAAATATCTTTTTCTGAATAAATATAATTTATTTTCTTTTTAAACACATGTTCTTTCTAATAGACTATCCTTGTTTTCTTTCTTTTAAAATCACTTTAACAAATAAAGAAGTAGGAAATATTTTTTTTCTTATTAATCTAATTTTATCAATTAAAATAGAACAATTTCATGTACCCTTTTAATGTATAATATATGCCTTTTAACGTATAATATATGTCATGTATATAAAATCATAGTAAACTCATCATTAATTTTTATTTATATAATGATAAAAAATAATTATAATACAATAAGAAATATTTTCACTTTTAATTTTTTTCTGAATTGAAGTAGGATAAGCATTTGCTAATTTTTTAATAATATTATTAAAAAAAGAACGCGTTAAAAATAAAATAAATAATATATTTATTTGCGAAAAAGACATTTTTTATCCATTAGATAACAATAAGGGCTTTTTTTTACCAGAGTATGGACGACAAGGACATTTTTTGGACCAAATCATAAACAAAATAATGTTTTTATTCATTTCACATAGTTTAATGGTATTGTTAACTCTTTTCCGTATTTTAAATTGGAAAAATAAACAAATATATCCCTCAATTTGCGATTTAGAGTGGTTGTGTCCCTCGTTAAAATAAATTGTGCGTATATCTTGATCTGTTGGCTAATAAATTGCATGTTATTTGAGAAAAAGCACTGATATACCCCTCAAATTTATTATTCAAAGTTGATAATCGTTTTTTATGAAAGTGACACATATATACCCCTATTGTTATACTAATGGCTCACATATTACCCTCTTCCTCTAATGGAAATAAAAAATAATAATTTTAGTTAAATTTTTTAATTATTTGTTTTTTAAAATTCTAAACCATATGGTTATATTTAAGGGAAAAGGGTCAAAAATATCCTTAAACTATGCGAAAGGAACAAAAATGCCCTCCGTTTGTAGTTAGTTTGATCCAAAAATGCCCTTTCCATCAATATTTTGGTCCAAAAATGCCCTTATTGTTATTTTGGGTAAAAATTGCTCATTTTTTCAAATGAATATATTATTTATTTTCTTTTCAACATAATCTATTTCTAATAATATTTTTTAAATTAGCAAATGTTTATCTTACTTCAATTCAAGAAAAAATTAAAAATGAAAATATTTCTTATTTTATTATAATTATATTTTATCGTTCCATAAATATAAATTAATGATGGATATACTATTATCTTATATATATGACATATATTATATGCCAAAAGGGTTCATGAAGTTATTCTATTTTAATTGATAAGATGAGATTAACAAGAAAAAATATATTTCCTACATTTTTATTTTTTTAAGTGATTTTAAAAGAAAGAAAACAAGAACATGGTTCTTATATAATAATTTAATTAAGAAGAAAATGTGTTTAAAAATAAAAAATAATATACTTATTCGGAAAAGGACATTTTTGACCTATTTAGTAACTATAAAGGCATTTCTGGACCAAAGTATTGACTGCAAGGGCATATTTGAACCAAAGTATTGACGACAAGGGCATTTTTGAGCCAAACTATAAACGGATGGCATTTTTGTTCCTTTCACATAGTTTAAGGGCATTTTTTACCCTTTTTCCTATATTTAATACTCCTTACATGTATTTAATACTCCTCACGTGTATTTAATTTTGGAATTAATTTGAAGTACCCATATCTTTTTTGTCCAAATCAATAGTCAAAATAACTCATAACCAACCCAAATAAAGCTTCTACTATCAACATACAATAATGGAGTTATGCCACGAAAACAACAATCTTCAATTCAATTTTGACCGCTTCAATAATGATCGTATTCATCTAAGTTGATGATTCTCAACATCCGAACACACACAGCTACTTCAAATCTCAACAACTTGAATTTTTGATGAGTCAACGATGAAAAATTATTGAAGAACTTTGAATTTTTTTTAAACTCATCGTCAAATTTAAAGAACCCAAAAGGCCAAAACTAACTCAAATAATTTTCAATATTCCATTGATTTACAACAACTTCCATTCACAAAATTTAGAAGTAATTCGGCCATAAATAAGAATGTCGGTTCGAAGACCCAACAATTTTGTTTCCAACTTCTCCACTCAATGTGCCTTATAATTTTAGCGGGTGAATCGAAGTCAATGAAATTTCAAGCACCATATCAGTTGAACTTTAAAAAAAATCAGAATTAAACTCAGACAATGAACTCAATAAAAACAACATATAGTGAACTATTTTTTTAAAATTTCCAATTTTTTCAACGTTTTGTATTTTTGATTGGCAAACATATGGAATTAAACAGTAATTATAAAAATCAAATTCATGTACTGCATAAAGCTAATCAATTAGTATTGTTTTTGACAAATAATTGGTTGTACTTTTGTTTGCTTATAAATGGGTTTGGGCAAAAAAATATTTAACTGGGTTGTTTTGGTGTTGGTTTGGATAAAAAGGATATGGGTACTTCAAATTAATCTCAACCCTCCACTTGTTTATTTTAAGATTAAGATTCAAATATTTAACAGATGAGGGATATATTTGGCTCAAAGTATAACGGTAAGGGTATATTTGGACCAAAAGTATAATGAAGGGCATAATTAAACTATTTCTAATAGTACAATGGTAAATATGACCCTTTTCCGTTAAATTTATTATTTTGATGGTCAAATTTATTTATTTTCCACTAATTTTCTAGTAAAATTTATTATAGATGACCTAATTATTATTTTTCAAATACAAAACTAAATTACAATATAACTGAAAAGAATAATTTTAGAATATAATATAGCAAAAAAATAGTAGTTTTAATATTTTTTTCATTACACTAAAGAATGAAAGAAAAAATAAAATAAATAAGAAACTCAAATAATGATAATCCAAGAAAACAAAAAATAATTTATGTATGAAAAAGATTAAAATATACTTTGAATTTTGCTTGATGGATCATATATACCCCTACATAAAAAAAATATACATATATATATATATATATATTAAAAATAAAAAAATATAAATTTTAAACTATTTTTTTTCATTTTGAGTTCTTTTGTAACGGTGGGGTCTATGTGAGCCGTTTGTACAACGGTAAGGTTATATATGAGTCACTTTCATAACGAGGGGCATATCAGCCCCAAATAACAAAGTTGATGGGTATATCATACCCTTTTCCCAATATATTTACTCTTTTTGTTAACATATTTATATTTACTTAGTTGAAGAAAAATTATAATATTGATTTTTTAATTTAAAAAATGTCGCGCTGTTTCAAAAAGAAAAATAAAGTTTCCATCTACTCAATCATAAAATGAGATTGAATTGACTCTAAATAGAGAAGGATTTAATTTTTTTTATATCAAGGTTGTGATTTATTTCTTACTTTTTTATGGGCTAATTATTGGCTTGAACCACTCGATCATACATTTACAACATAGGTATATATTATATATCATATTGATAACTTTGTTTTCTCTCTCTCCAAAATAAGCACTTCAACAAGTTATATATAATTTTTTTGAATATGTAGCAAAAATATATTTGAAATACTCACTCCCCTAATATACATATTTGAGAAATATTACATTATCACAAGAGATTAACTAATATTCAATAATAATTCGTAATTATTTTACAAAATTAAATAATTTTGATTGAGTTATTCTCAATTCACATTTATTTATTTATTTAAATACTCACTCCCCTAATATCTATTTTTTTTTTAGATTTCAATTACATGATCTAGTTTTATTGAGAGTAAAATTTAATTATTTTTCTAGCACAAAAAATATGGAGCAGAACTTTCTAATGAAACGAATATTTCATGGCAATAAGAAATTTCTCTATTCTTACAAAATTAGGTAAAGCTGATGGTTTGGTTTATGTGTTCAAAATGATATCCATCAGGAAAATATGTATTCACTAACATTGAAGTAGAAAGTAATAGCTTACTTTGCTCTTGTAAAGTGGCTTTACATGATAGCAACATCGAATGACCACACATTTATACAAACAAATCTCTCTATATATATTAGAAACATAGAGAAGGTGATGTGACAGCATATCATACATTAGGGTGATGAAAAAGTGTTAATCATCACATCATATGGCTGCTTTCAACAAAGTCGTAAAGAATCTATGGGTAAAAATGCTTCTTTTAATTTTTTGAATTATATTTTTTATTTTAATAATTTATGTGATGTTATTTATTTTGGTTTAGTCAATTTAACTAATCTTTGAAACTAAATTGAATAAACTCAATCCAAATAAAATCTCTCTCTCTATATATATAGGAGAAACATAGAGAAGGTGATGTGGCACCTCTCTATGGCCTCCATTTATATTTGTATTTTTTCTCTTCTTTTTTTTTTTACCATTTTTCCTTCATTAATTAATTGTTTTATTTTTAATATCTCAAAAAGTCTTCACATTCAATTACTCAACTTTTCACCTATCACTATAATATATATTTAATATCTTTAATAAAATAAGAAATAACTACCAAAAACTCACACCTCTTCAACTTATAATCTTAATAATATTCATAACTCCTTTTTCTTTAATCTTCATAACCCCCAAAATTAAATTTATTAGTTTATGACACCTTATGGTATTCCTCCTCTTTTTCTATATAAATTCATATTTTGTAGCAAGAAAAATTTCATTCAAAGTTATTCTTTCACTTCTCCATCACCATATCATACATTGGGGGTGAGGAAGAAATGTTAATCATCACATCATATGGTTGCTTTCAACAAAGTCGTAAAGAATCTATGGGTAAAAATGCTTCTTTCAATTTTTAAAATTATATTTTTTACTTTAATAATTTATGTGATGTTAATTATTTTGTTTAGTCAATTTAACTAATCTTTGAAACTAAATTGAATAAACTCAATCCAAATAAAATTATGGAGTCTTAACAATTTCATAATATACTATTTATGCTTGTAGGGTGAAGAAGAAAGTTGAGGAAGATATAAAAGTAGAGAAAAATATGAATTTTGGAAGAAGATAATGTAGAGTCTTACAATAAAATTATTATTATAGTAATTTGATCTTTTTAGTTTTTCTTTCCTATTCTCTATATTTCATTTAAGTACTTTATTGAAGAATTTAAAATATAAAGACTTTTTTCCCCTTTTATATGACTATAGTTGTACATACATAATTCATTAGGTTAAATTATGATTAGTTCATCTGATTTTTTATTATGATAATATTTCGCAACATTCTAAAATGAACATTATGTACTCGATGTTACTGTTTATTTGTATGTCAAAGTGTATTTCTAAATACGACAATAAGATTAGAAGCATTTTAAAGAACGAAAATTTGATAACTTACAAAAAGAAAAGAAAAAAAGTTATCCAAGCAATGAATTAAAAAAATTGATAACAAACTTGAGTATTTGTATAATTCTAGTGAAAAGCTAAAGAAACTATAAACATTATATGCAATACTTTCGTTTTTAAAAAAAAAGGAAAAAAAAGACAAAAATCCTATTTCTTTTTATTCTTTTTTTTTGATAAATTTCACTATATTTTAATTTTTTCTTATTATTTGTAAAAGTGTCAATTATTACTCTCTCCATTTATTTCTATTATATATTGTAAAAATTTAAATATCTCCAAAAAATTTATTCTACTTACTATTCTTTATTGTAAATTGACAAAATGGTCTGATAGACCTTTATACTTGTATCAGATTGTAAAGTGAACTATTTTACTTATGACTTTGTCAAGTGAACACTTAAACTTAATGAAACACAATATTCTAAACCCTTTTTTCATCTGAAGATGGTGAGTGTAATACAACCAAATACACGTAGAATCCACATTATTTTTTAATGACAAGTCATAAATTAAATATTAAAAAATAATTAATTTTTTTTAGTACGTTGCACCTCCTTTCCCATCTCTTTCGATAAACCCTAGCCGCCCCCAAAATCCAAACCCACCTCCCACTTCCATCCCTTTCCATCTGCCTTAAGCACAAGATATACACCTGTTGCCATAACTATAGCTTGAGAATTGGGTGTTCTCATTTGCCAAGTTTAAAAAAAAATATGAATTCTCTTCTTTACCCATTGCTTGCAAAGCTATACATGTATTTTGTTTTCCCAAAACACTTCGAGATTCAAGAATCCTTAGAAAATTGTTGAGAATACATAAATTGCCAGAGAAGATTTCAATTTACAGAGAAGATTCCAATTTACAAAGAAGATTTCAATTTACAGAGAAGATTTCAATTTACAAAGAAGATTTCTATTTAAACCTTCAAATTAAAAGATCAAATTATGTAACCTATTTTAAATTTGAAGACAAATAAATCAGCCCAAAGAATCATTGAAACAAAAAAGTTCTTCTTCTTTTCAATTTGTATGTTTGTTGTGGGATGTTTGAAGGATGGGTAAATTCTTTTAGAAATGAAGTGAAATTACAAAAATAATTAATGGTGAAAAATATGGGCGGCTGTGACCTAATTTTTTCTCTACAGAAAAAGAGAAAAAGAAGGGGATATTTTTGTTTTTCCAATTTTTAAATATATTTTTTTTCTGATTATATGTGCATTTTAATGAAAAACATTTTAATTTCACGCTCTTAACTTGCGTGTGCCTCACACATTTTTCCAACTAAGCAATTTTACTACCACTTAAGTTTGATCAATGGTCAGAGGTGTTTAAAATATTGTGTTTCATTGAGTTTAATGGTTCACTTGACAAAGTCATAAGTAGAGGGATCCACTTTACAACCCGATACAAGTATAAGGGCCTATCAGACCATTCTGCCTTGTAAATTTAAAGGCCTAAATATTTAACTCCGACCTTTCATTCTCCAAGAAGAATGAAAAATTTATATGTATCTATATACAAATAATGTTACTGTTTATTTGTATGCCGAAGTGCGTTCCTAAATACGACACTAAGATTAGAAGCATTTTAAAGAGCGAAAATTTGATAACTTACAAAAAGAAAAAAAAATGTTATCCAAGCAACGAATTAAAAAAATTGACAACAAACTTGAGTATTTGTATAATTCTGATGAAAAAACTAAAGAAACTATAAACATTATATGCAATACTTTCGTTTTCAAAAATAAGAAGAAAAAAAAAGAAGACAAAAATCCTATTTTTTGTTGTTGATAAATTTCACTATATTTTAATTTTTTCTTACTATTATTAAAAGTGTCAATTATTACTCTCTCCATTTATTTCTATTATATATTGTAAAAACTTAAATGTCTTAAAATTTATTATTCTACTTACTATTCTTTATTGTAAATTTTAAGGCCTAAATATTTAACTCCAACCTTTCATTCTCCAAGAAGAATGAAAAATTTATATGTATCTATACACAAATAATGTTATTGTTTATTTGTATGCCGAAGTGCATTCCTAAATACGACACTAAGATTAGAAGTATTTAAAAGAGCGAAAATTTGATAACTTACAAAAAGAAAAAAAATGTTATCCAAGCAACGAATTAAAAAAATTGACAACAAACTTGAGTATTTGTATAATTCTAATGAAAAACTAAAGAAACTATAAACACAATATGCAATACTTTCGTTTTTTTTTTTTAAAAAAGAGACAAAAATCGTATTTTTTGTTGTTGATAAATTTCACTATATTTTAATTTTTTCTTATTATTATTAAAAGTGTCAATTATTACTCTCTCCATTTATTTCTATTATATATTGTAAAAACTTAAACGTCTCAAAATTTATTATTCTACTTACTATTCTTTATTGTAAATTTAAAGGCCTAAATATTTAACTCCAACCTTTCATTCTCCAAGAAGAATGAAAAATTTATATGTATCTATATATATTATATAAAGATAAAATATTAAAAAAATGATTTGACACCTCTCTTTGGCCAATGATCCTTATTTATATTTTTTATTTTTTTATTGTTGTAATTTTAACTATATTTCTATTTATAATCACTATTAAAAAATGTGTCAATTACTATTCCCTTCATTAATTTCTATTATTTATTATAAGAATTTAAATACCCCAAATTTTACTACTCCACTTATTCCTATTATTTATTGTAAATTTAAAGACAAAAATATTTATCACTTAAATCTTTCATTTTCTCCTTAACGATGAAAATTTATTAAAATAGAATAGTCTAATGAAATGTCATTTCAAATAGCTTGAAAAAAAATTAAATCATCCCTCTAACTCTCCTAATTGTGAGATTTCTCTTTTTATCTAATTTTCAAAAATCTAAAAAATATTTACATAATTAGTCAATTAAAGAATAAGATAATTGCTCACTAAATATATTTTTAAAATCGAAAGGCGTAACTCTCCAAAAAATATATTCTAACATCCATTTATATTTATTACGTTTCATGATGAACTCATGATTAAGGTTGACAGTAAAAAAATATTGCACTAGCCAAAAAAGAAGATTTTTTCCCTATTTTCTTATTTATTTTATTAATTAATAAGAATAAAAGTCACAATTATTATCATTTATTGTCCAAATTTTTCATATTCTTTATTGAAAATCAAAACTCATCCCCATATTGATATATGAAATCATTGATATTCGTTTTTAACTTCTTCATCTTTATGTAGTGTTTGAATTACTTAATTTATTCAGTTTCTATACAAAATTGATATTTGAGCTCTCTCGTGTGTTTATTATTTCTATTTTTTAATGTATTTTTTTATGAAATATTAATTTTTATGCCTTTCATATGAAAGTTTTGTGTAGATACATAACAAAAAGTTTAGGCTATTAATTTTATCAATTAAACAAATTGATATGCTCATATTTTAAAGTAATAATTGTGAAAATTTAAATTATAAGCAAGAAAACTTACATGAACTCTAAATTTATATAGTTAAATAAATATATAAACGTAAATAGTATTATATAAAGGAAATTATTAGTGAAATAACATAAATAATTTAAAACACCCAAAAATGAGATAACAACGTATATAAATTTGGCGCATAAAGAAATATGTCTTTGTATTGTTCCAAGAAAAAATTATACAGTAATTCTCTTCTTATTTCTCTTGAAACTAATTTAATTCTATTTTTTTTTTCTTTTATTGTTATTTTCAGTTTGATTTTTTCATATATATATTAATATTGCAATTTCTTAATTTTTTTATATCAATTAATATAGAAAAATATGACCGCGTGAAGCGCGATTTAATTAACTAATTGTATAGTAATATACAATAAAATTTGCCATCGAAGTATCAGAGTCAAAATTTAAAGTCCTGTTCATATCTATGCAAATTTAAAATCAATTATCAAACTTCAAGTAGTTTCCTTTCTTTTAGGTCATTCTCAATCCAAACAAAACCTCAACATGACTTGGTTTTACGCGCCAAGGGTAAAACGAAAACAAACAGAAATCAACAAATTAGGAAACATTGATTAGCCAAAAATAAAAGAAGAAATAAATACACCCAAAGGCAACGCCTTGTTGCATACATTTTTTCTCCCACCGTTCCACGGAAAAACCACCAAGTATGTTGAAACCGAACGCGGATTCGGGCTATATACGCCCGGCGCACGATAGACTTTGCCTCGTTTGTTCTGGGTCATTCCTCCAGCTCTCTCTTACCTATAATACTCACAACGAAGCCGGATCGTTACTTTCGCTTCCGTTGTGGCCTTTTTTTCCAGATCAAGAACGTTTCGCTTTGTTTTCGGTATTATTCGTCAGATTCGACTCGATCGGCTAGGTTTTTTCAGGTATGGAAGATCTATTACTAAGTTTTTTCGAAAATTATTGATTCTTGAATGAATTCCTGGTGCTTTTCTGTATTTTTGATCGATTCAGTTACATATTTTTCCAAATATCTTGGATTTGTAGGGTTCTTGGATATTAATTACTGACAACTTGGGACTTCTTGTTCTTCATAAAAAAAAACTAGGGTTTCTAACAATCAAAAATAAAATTAAGATCGATTTCTAGGTTTTCTTGAAAATTATTGATTCTTGAACGAATCACTGGTGTTTTTCGGTATTCAAGATCGGTTCAGGTGATAGTTTTTCAAATATCTTGGATTTTGTAGGCTTCTTGGATATTAATTACTGACAATTTGGGACTTCTTGTTCTTCACAAAACTAGGGTTTCTAACAATCAAAATAAAATCAATTACTAAGTTTTCATGAAAATTATTGATTCTTGAATGAATCACTTGTGTTTTTCGGCATTCATGATCGATTCAGGTAATATTTATTCAAATATCTTGGATTTGTAGGCTTTTTGGATATTAATTGCAGACAATTTCGGACTTCTTGTTCTTTATAAAAAAACTAGGGTTTCTAACAATAAAAAATAAAATAAAGACCGATTACTAAGTTTTCACGAAACTATTGAGTTTTGAACGAATCACTGGTGTTTTTCGGTATTCTTGATCGATTCAGGTAATATTTATTCAAATATCTTGGATTTGTAGGCTTCTTGGATTTGTAGGCTTCTTGGATGTTAATTACTGACAATTTGGGACTTCTTATTCTTCATAAAAAAACTAGGGTTTCTAACAATCAAAAATAAAATAAAGATCGATTACTAAAGTTTTCATGAAAATTATTGATTCTTGAATGAATCACTGGTGTTTTCCGGCATTCTTGATCGATTCAGGTAATATTTATTCAAATATCTTGGATTTGTAGGCTTCTTGGATATTAATTACTGATAATTTGGGACTTCTTGTTCTTCCTAAAAAAACTAGGGTTTCTAACTATCAAAAATAAAATAAAGATCAATTACTAAGTTTTCATGAAATTTTCAAATCATTGATCAATTCAAAATTTGCATAATTATGTCTGATTTATTTCCATATCTGATCTTTGGTAGATGTTGATTGCTTTTGTCTTCTGCAAATCAACTCAATTTAGGTGTGATCCGGTTGTCGAAATGTAACAAGTTTTAGAATTTCTCTTGTTACTATGTTATGGTGGAAAATGTTTTATGGTTACCATTGTGTGCTTATCTCCGTGGTCATAACTTCCATCTCTCTCTCTTTTCAGGACTTCTGATTGTTGGTGTTTGTGCGTTATTGAGAACTTGATTGGCTGACCCAGAACAGCTATGGGCGAATATGAAAGAGATGTAATTTAATTTTCATTTTTTTAAATATCCATTATTCTTCTGAATTGTTTATCTTCTGCTTTGATATGACAGCTTTATTGTATTCATTCAGGAATATGAGGAGTATGAAGATTTGGATGAATATGAGGAAGAAGGTGGTGCAGAGGAATATGAGGAGGAAGAAACCCAGCAGCCTCCAGAAGAGTTGTTGGAGTACTTGGAGCTGAGACAACGACTGAAAGAAGATATCAGGAAGCAGATGAAGAAAGAATTAGGTTCTGCTAATGGCCTTTCCCGTGAAATTAAAAAGACATTGCCAAGGGACAAGTAAGTACCACTAGTCCGTTTCAGATTTTGGACACCCTTGTTTGTTGTCAATGTGGTATTTTCCTTGATATTGAATCTGTCAATTCTGTGAAATGAATATATTCTCACCCAGTCTGCTGCTTTTTCAAACCCATGTTAAGTGGATTTTTGGATGTCTATTTATGTCTTCTTTGGATATATGATTGTCATCCCTCTGCCGGAGTTTCTTTTGAAGTTGTTCACTATTGAAGATAATTAGGATTTCTGCGAAAAATTTGATTTCTAGATTCTAAGAACTATAATTCTAATATTTCTGGTTTGTTTCTAGTTTTCATGGCATAGTTGCAAAAAAGTATTGCAGCATGCCGGGCAAGCTGCGTACAATTGCCCTTCCCCGGCAGGAGCTTCATGCACTGGGCTGCCCTTTTTTTTTTTTCTAATTGCATGAAAAAGTCTTTCTTACTCCGTTTAAAGATTTATTGATGGGGGTTATACATTGATTTCAGTTTTGCAGCTTATGGTGTTGGTCTTAATTCCTGTTTCTTTTCTGGCACTTTCAGTTATGGTTCCTTCTTTGGACCTTCACAGCCTGTAATTGCTCAAAGAGTAATCCAAGAAAGCAAGTCGCTATTGGAGAATCCAAATTTGGTAGCAAAAGTCATGAAGTCAAACCACACTGTATGTATCAAGTTTTAATTCATATATGAAGATGCATGTGCTTCAGTTTAGTTTTCTAAATTCTATATTTCTTGAAGGTTTGTTAAGCATCATCGCCGTATTAGTGAAGTCCACTCTAGTAGTGTACATGCTAAGAGTCTAAGACAACAGCTTTAGCTTCCACCTTAGCACTTTTGGAAAATTTGTAATTTCTATGACATGCCAATATTGCATGGTTAATTGTTGTCATCTTTGGCATACCGCATACCTTATATCTGTTACATTACATTTCTGTTCTTGCAGAACAATAAGAGCTCTGCATCAAAACACACAGGATCAAAATCTGGTACCAGCAACAATGCACCAAAAGTCAATAATGGGGTACTGAATTTATTTAGTGGAAATTGATTGTACTTCTCTTCATTGTGTTTTACTTCTGATTTCCTCTCTGTATTTTGCCGATGCCTTTCTTAAACTATTTTTTGTCATAGGAATTTCTGCAGTTAAAGTCAAAGTTGCAGATGTTAAAAAATACAAGAGATTACTCATTTCTATTATCTGATGATGCTGAACTTCCTGTCCCATCAAAAGGTTCTCTACCTCATAAAGCCTATGTTGCTAATTCTGTCGTAGCTGATCTGGTCATTTATTTAGTGGCTCAGGGCGTAATCTATTTAATCAGAAAACTTATTCTATATTTTTTTTTTGCTGCACGAGTAGCTTTACCACCAAGAACCAAGCAATCTTCAAGCAATACTGGGAGAAAGTTGCTAGATGATCGTGTAGTACGGAAACCTGTACTGGGAAACAGTCAAATGCCACATCAACTGTTGAGTCAGAAATCTGTTTCTGTTAGTAAACAAACTCAACTAGCATTAGATTCCAGGAAACAACTGGGTAGCAGTAAAGGGAGTGGGCCTGGCCGGCCTTTGGGAGTGCAGCCCAAAATCATAGGTGGTCCAAACAGCAAGAGGGTTTTGATACCAGGTGTAAAGACCACTGTGCCTGCTTTGCATAAGCCAACCTCTTCAAAGCTGCAACCTTCTATTCCAAGGCAATACTTGGTACAGAAAACGGAAATACTACAATCTGGAAAATCAAAGGTGATGCCACAACAAGCTGAGCCTTCATACAAACATAAGCCGATTATGCAGAAACAGGCAGTGCCGTCGTCTAATTCTCAGGTCTCACCCATATTTTTCATTTGCATGCTATCCATTTTATCTTTTCCTTCTCTTGCAGAGATTGAAGACCTACTTACCCTTCATTTTTGGTTTGGCTTGGTTTGGGTCCTTCGTGAGGGGTGGGTGGGGGTTCCAAGGAGTAGTAGTGGTGATGAAGACATGCTGATCTTGATTTTTGATTTTAACAGATAAAGCAACTGCCTCCGAAAAATGCAACTCGTTTTTTGGAAGATAGGCGCCCTGCAAGAAAGCCGATGAGACATGAAGAAGAAGATGATGGAGCAGAAGCTATTAGTATGATTAGGAGGATGTTTAGGTACTAATTCTTCCTATTTTTATTTTTTCTGATTTTTTTTTTTAATTATTATTATTATCAAATTATTCCTTGTAGGTTTCTTTTAGTTTATTCATTATCTAAGGGTTCGTGAGACTTGAAAACGTTATAACCTTTAATAACTATTTTGTACATGTGGATACTCTTCCCAGAGGAAATGGATTAAGTTAAATATTTACGTTCTCTGATACAGTTGATTTAGATAAAACTTGTTTTATGGTTCTTTACGTGATGTAGTTAAATGAAACAACATATCCTACAGGTGGGGTCAGGGAGATGGTTAAATTAAGATTTCTGAAACTGCAAGGTGCTGCTAGCTTTGATAATGCTTAATGTTGAATTTCATCTAGTTTGTTGGCCTGAGAAAGTATCATTTTTTTTGCAGGTATAATCCCAACAGGTATCAAGATGAGGATGACACTAGTGATATGGAGGCTAATTTTGATGACATACTGAAGGAAGAAAAACGAAGGTTGGCTATAAAACTATAGTTAACTTCCTTTGTGTTTGGCTCTTAAAATGTTTTTTTTTGGATTTTTCTAATACAATTTTGAAACCTTATACCAATGCTTATGACAGCTGTTTAATGAAACCCAGCAACTTTTCTAGACTGGGGTTGGAGGAAGAAAATGTTTTCAATTTCCTATGTTTTGGTTGGTCAAAACTTTCTTAAAAATGAGGAAAATGACTCCGTCAATGGTAGTAGGAAAAACACGTTCTATGAGTTGCATTCCAAGTTTATTGTCTCCTTTCCATCCACCCAATCCCCATCCCTTGATCATCCCACCTCCTGCCGCTTCCCGTCTCATCTTGCCTCCATAGTATTTTGCTAGATAACATATAAATGCTCTTGGATAAATATTTTCTTGCGTACTTACCGAACAAGATAACCTTTTCTAGGAAATTATTTTCTGTGGAAAAACATTTTCCTTCATACCCAACACACGTAGGTATCTAGGACATGTAATGTCTGTTTGCTATTTGTGCTCCTGGTAGTACTTATCTTGTCATGATAACGTCTTTAATAGTCTCCTGTGCAAGCAAGAGAGAACGTCGAGTGCTGACCTCAATTTATTTTGTTCTCCAGTGCGAAAATAGCAAAGAAAGAGGACGAAGAAGAACTCCGGAAGATAGAAGAAGAAGAAAGGAGGGAGCGGTTGAGAAAACAGTCAAAGAAGCGCAAGTTGAGCCATCAATGATGGGAAAGATGTTTTCCTTGCTTGTTAGATAGAACTATAGAGGTTTCGTATTATGCTAGCACAAAGTAAAGGGGGCTCGTGGGGAGTTTGTACAGTAGTAATATCTGAGTCTCCGCTTAATTTACCTGTTGATTTGTATGTATTGAGCGTTGTGGCTCATTGACCAAGCACGGTTGCAACAGAAAGTTTTTAGTCTTTCTGCAGCTGCAATAATTTAACGCCCCTGTTTGTAAGCCAGTAGTGAGAGTTATTTGCTACATTATTTTCTCTGCCGTGACATGTGCTTATTGGAGTACTAGCATAAGACTTGCGTTATAATTCATATATTGGTTTCTGAATTTTCAGTAATTACGTATTATAAATCATTAGTGTTTTATGCTTATACTATTGATTTTTGCATTAATAGTATATACAAGAAATCCGTTTGTTTTTTGTCTAGGAAAAAAATGCTTCTTGGAGGGTGTACTTCGTTTCCAATTTGTTTTTGAATTTTGAGAAGCTGTTTCTAACAGCGGATAGTTTGGTGTCAAATTGTCAAACTTGAGATGCAATGAAGGTGAACTAGACGATTGTTGGGAAGAGGGACTAAGTGAAGAAAGAGATTTACTCAGACGAAGTTGAATAAGCAAGCCACTTGTTGAACCAGCTACTGACATTCAGCTAGGTTGGTGAGAGAATTTTAGCTGCAGTGTAAATTTTGTCTATTGTCAATGATTAACAAAACAATTTAAAAATATTATTAGTCAAATTTAAATCGTTCGCTTAAATTTCGCAAGTGACGGACGGTTATGAGGGGCGCTGTAAACAGTTAAGAGGAGTGTTTGGACATTTTGAACGTCGGAGCAAAATCTCCCATTTATCATAGCAAGCAATTCACGTCTCTCTCTGTCAGACTGTCCCAGTCGTACTCGCTACGGTAAAAACAAACGGACAAATGATCACGGAGATGCTTTCCAGTTCATCCATCGGCAAAGCTCCTCTTTCTCGGAGCAACTTCTCTCCGTCTTATGGCAAACCTTTTCGAGCTTCCTTCATTTGTTGCATTAGGTAATACATTTTACTGGCATACAACCCAACCCTACATTGCACTGGGTATGTTGTTGTAATACATTTGACTAGTATAGCTCATTTAGCTCCCTTCTGATTCTATTTCCTTCTCTTACTTGTTGCTTGTTAAAGCGAAATTATGGTATTCCTGAAAGTTTATAACAGAGAAATGTTTTTCTAGCATGAAAATTGGAAAACAATTGCTATTTTGTTCGCCGGTTAAATATATTTATAGGATAACATATAAATACTCCATTCCTGGTATGTTTCTTATAGTTTTGATTTGTTCAACTTTTTCCAGCAAGAATGCAGAGAGTAATGGCTCATCTAGTGGACCTTTGCAGTTGGAGTGAGCACGAATCCATCCTTCTCCCCTCTCATATAAGTTAGCTTTTCTGTGTGACTGAAAGTTTATCTGTTTTATTGTAACTAAAATACTATATTGTTTTGCAACATAGGTTGGGAAACCAGAGTAGTGATGAGGTACTGCAGTGTTTTTCTTTCAGTTGCTTCAATTCTGCTTTACTACGTGTTTTCATCTACTGCAATATTTTCGTCTTTTTTTCTTATTATAGAATGTTCCTCAAATGAGGAGTGGCGTTAGGAAACTTTTCAGAGAAGCTCAACAGAGTAAGTTATTGTTGATGCACTTTGTCCGTCCGAATTTACTTAGTACATGTGTAATACATCTTCTTATTTTGTTTTGCTGAATGCCTTCTATCTAGATATCTTGTACTTGAACAAACAACGCATCTTGGCAATGGAAGAGCTTGATAGAGTAAAAAGAGAGAAACGTTCATTGCTTGATAGAATCGAGCAACTAGAGAGAATAAAGCTGATGTATACAAGAAAAGGTTGTGGTACTATTCTTGCATTCTTCTTTTATCTTTTGCAGGACCTATCAGAGAGTTTCCTTCAATGAAAAACACAATACCCTACATGTGAACAGCCACATGAACCCACCATAAGAGGGGCAATCTCATTCAATAACAACAACATACTCAATGAAATCCCATAAAGTGGGATATGAGGAGGGTAGAGTGTACACAAACCTTATTTCTACCTCTTGGAGGTAGAGAGACTGTTTCTGAAAGACTCTCGGCTCAAGTGAAACAAATCAAATAGTAATGGGAAGGATATAAAATGACAGTGAAAATAAAACATGACAACTAATAGGAATAGGAAAGAAGGCGGAGCTGGCAATCTCAGTCAACTAAGACCAATAAGGTGACCAAAGATAAAGAGGAAGAGTATTTTAGGTTAATCATGTTGAAAATGTATGAAATTGATGAAGTACATTTTGGTCTCTTTTGATAATTTACTTGTGCTAGATTTTGGTTATGCAGGATATGTAATCTTATGTTGTATCTCCCCAACTTTAAAAGTTTGTGTCTTTTTATCCATTTCAGTTTCAACAGAAGACTAATGTCTGATAGTTTAAAACAGAACTTTCTAAATGCCATTTAGGATATATAAAGTGATTCCTGTTACATGCGGAAGTTGTAGATATAATGGTCAGAGTCTTCGACTTAGTATGGATTTACTTATCCTGTTTCTTGTATTTTGGTATCTTCTCATTTTTTCTTATCCTAGTCAATTTGATGATTCTTGGCACATGTTCCGGAGAGTTTGCATGTGGTGATAAAACCAAGAGCTCATTGTTGGTTTCATGAAACAGATAAGTTCTCAATCAGTGCTGAGTTACTACTGAGGATAGACTCTATGGTTCTTACCAGTTTGATTGGCAGCAAGGAGGCATCAGAATTTAGAAGGCTGGTCATGGATTCAATAGGTAGTATAGCTGATTATTTCTCTGAGATAATGCATAAACAGGACACTGAGCTTCTGGTAGAGCTGCGTCACTTCCCCAGGAAAAGTAGAAAGTAAGTTTTCAACAATGTGTTGACTAATTTCGGAAGGTATGACTTTAGAAGCAAACTTTTGGCAAAAGTTTAATTGCTTCAGAAGTATTTATTTAACAATTTTCACCCAAATACTTATCTATCTTTTTAAAAAAATTTCTTAATCATAAAGGTGAAACTGACCTGAAGGATATAACATAGATGCCATACAGGTGAATTAGAATTTTCTTCTGGTATATGGTTTGAATTAGCTTGTTTTGCTTTTAACACCAATATGCTGATAGTTTCCCTTTACCCCAGCTTGTTGTCTTCCCTCTATCGTTGTCAGTTATAAGTTTGCTATATACTGTATGCCCCTAAGTTGTGTGCATTAGTAGTACTAGATATTTATTACATTTGAGTTTTCTGGACTTCATCTGTTCTTCTTTTTATACTGATGTTCAGGTCGGGATACCACATAATCCACATTTGTACTGAAATGGCACCCGTGGTATCAGTTGGATCTTTGGCATCATATGTAACCGGATTATCTCGTGCCTTGCAAAGAAAGGGAAATCTGGTCGAGGTTATCTTACCCAAGTAATCGAGAATATTTTTTCCACTCTCATTTTTGGTTGGTTTATGATGAAAGCTTGCACTTGCGACTTCTTTATTTATGCTTTTCTGGAACTACCATCTCAAGAGGCGTTATAAGAAGCAATTTAGATTCAGATATAGATGAAAAGAGATGGGATATATACTCTATTTACAGGAACTAAAGATCTATTTCGATTATCTTCTTTTTTAGAAGGCAAATTTAACTTGTTACATAAGTTACTAAAAGGTGCTCTCTGCTAAGTTCCAGGAGAACCAACAACTGTATTCATTCATATTGGATCTCGTTACACCAATTTTCTAGACATATATTAGTTTAGCACTCATCAGCTTCTGTGAACTGTGTGTCTATGCCTAGGTGGTGTTCTCATTCATATACTATTCTTATGCCTTCTGCCTCTTCGAGTTTACTCTGTTTATTTTGATGAGACGTTCCAAATTAAGTATAAATTTGCTGAATAAATTTGATACAGGTATGCTAGCCTAAATTTAAATGAAGTTCATGGATTACGAGAAGTTGAAGCGGAGTTCCATTCATACTTTAATGGTCAACTGAATGGAAACAGAATCTGGACTGGGTGAGTTTCTGGTTAGTGTGTTATAAATTCTAAAAAAGAAAGAAAAATATTTGATCTATTCACCTTCATGGGGTGAGGCTGGTGTCAGGGAACTGGAAGAACATGGATATTATTTACAGTTGGGAAGTGATGAGTTGGTCTCTAAACCTACATCACACGGTTTGTATCAAACTTTATCCTGATGCTAACAGCAGTAAACCTTGCATTCTTTGTTATACAGGGTTGTCTGTGGCATTGGAGTGACTTTCATAGAACCTCTCTACTATTCAGCATTTTTCGGCTGTGAGAACATATATGGCTACTCAAATGATTTTGAACGGTTTGTTAATTCTATTCAGATTACCTTGCAATTGAATGAAGTAGGATAAGAATTCCATACATCTTATTGTCTCCCCTTCTTAAACTTTTAGCTTCATAAAACCTTTTTCTTTGTTTCTAATTATGTACTTTTCCCATTATTCTGGTAGCTTATCCCAACTGGTTTTGGTTTGATGCATATTTGATTGATCGATTAATATGTACTGCTCTATTCTCTCCGCAACACTACCATTTGATGCTCAACTATTCCCTTCTATTTCTTGCCTTTTCCTTTCTTCTTTTTTAGATACTGTAAAGGCGCTTATTTATGCATATCTTAGACTTGATATGTTCTTATGCGTTGTCTTTATCTGACTTGGGAAGTTAATGTCTTTTTTGGAACACTCTCCTTGATATCAAATGTGATTAGAACTCGAAAGCTTCTCAGAATGCAGCCTTTCAGCAGGATTAGTTCATGATGTTGTTGGTCAACTCTTATTATAGTACTTATTTTTGGTTAAGGTTGATTGTCTCCAACTGGAAAAGACTTCAATAAACAACATACTCCAGGCACCAGTTGTTTGTTTAATATCGAATAATAATTTAAACACAATATTTCCAGCATTCTATAGTTTGCTTCAAATGCAGAGAGTTCCTCCTAATATGTTGTATGAATGTCAATTGGTTGCCTTTGCATCTTCTCCTGCTTTCCCCTTGTCTAAACCACACAGACTTATAAAAATAATTGTGAATTCATGTTGGACCATTGTTGAGAAGAATGGTTACACTATTCTTCGCTTACTTAAAGCTTGACAGCTTATTGACTGGAAGAGGGTAGGAATCAGTTGATCATGCTCAAGACTTGATTTATTTGCTGTATACCTGCTTGCTAACATTTATGAACTCTAGGAACTTCTAAAGGACAGTAACATTCATACTGATAGAATGCGCTGTCAAATGTGGTCAAGATCCAATCTGATATGTTAATGCTAAATAATTTTAGCTCTTTCTAAGTTGTAGCAATGATAGAAAAAATGCTAGTATTCGTTTGTTGTTTAGAGCTGAAGTCTGGTAGAGAATGACTCAAGGCTAAGGCTAGCTTTTTGCTGAAGTCCCTGCGAAGTTTAGAGCTGAAGTCTCTGCAAAGTTGTTAAATTTTGCTGAACTTCTTTATATTTCTATCCCAAACAAACTCCTAATTGCTTAAGGCTAGCTTTTGAATACTTTTCTGTTTGACTAGACTGGTGGATGTGTTGGGGCTGTATCATGATAAACTTAGATTAGATTCAACTATCTCTACTGAATTTCTCTTTATTCAACAAGATATAATTCCTGGAAAGTTGCTTAAATTGCTCTCCTGCTAATCCTTGTGATATGAGGATAGGAGTAAATGAGGCCAAAAACTGCAAATAAAGGTACCATGACTTTGAGCAATACCCTGTTCATCACAGAATTGTCCATGTCGTATGGCAATAGAAGACTTGAAGACCATGTTATTAAGATTTAAGTAACGTTTGGATGGTTGTTTCTTCAAGCATAGGTGTATGGTCGTAGATCTGATTGTTTAATTAGAAGAAAACACCTACTAGTGGACAGTGTGTTTGTATACACTCTACCCCCTCCCTCTTTCCCACCCCCAATCTCTCTGCAATGCAGCCGGCCAGCTGGTTGAAGAAGTTACTCTTAAGTCACCTGTATTTGAGTGTTAGTGGTGTTTTGTGATCTATTCTTCCTGCATGGGCTTACATTTCAGTGGTTTACTTTAATTCTTCAGTTGTCAAGTAGTGACATGTATTTTCACGATTTTCTCTGAATTATCATTTGATGACAGATTCACCTACTTCTCTCGTGCTTCATTGGATTATATAGTTAAAGCAGGAAAGCAGCCGGATGTGCTTCATATACACAACTGGGAAACATCTATTGTTGGTCCACTGTTTTGGGATATTTTTGTAAATCAGGTTCACTTCTTAGCATTTGCATTCAACAGCGATAATCTTCTTACTACAGTTTTACTATTAGTTATATAGATCTAGCGTCACTCTGTTTCTTTTCAACGTGGAGCCATTTGATTGATTTTTTATTTATTTTTGATAAAGTAAATATCTTTCATTAATGAGATGGGAAAAAGCTAGAGACTATCAACTGGCATGCCTTGCTTCTGAAGCAAAGCTAACAATCTTTGAAACCCAATCACCTTTCAATCATGATGGTAATCCCTTCAGAATCTCGAGTCCCAAAAGATCTCATCACTTAGTATCCCCTGAATCTGTTAGATTGTCAACTTCCTTTGACATGATACTCTTTCAACAAATTATCCCCTCACCATATCTCCTGAAAGTAACTCTCTCCTATCTTGAATGATATAATGTTTCTAAATTCAACCCATTCATTCATGATATTCCTCCACAACACACCCATAAGGCATAGTGACATCATTTGTTCTCCACCCCCTTCCATCACCCCTCTCCCAAAATCTTGTACCTTCACTCGAAATCTCCATAGCCACTCAGCGACGTTTTGTTACGGACACTTAGATCCTTAACTCCAAGCCCTCCCCACCGTTTAGGAGATGCGGATTTGATTTCTTATTGTTCTCTTGGCCTTATTGTTCAATTGGGCCATTGACCTTATTGTTCAATTGGGCCATTGACCTTATTGTTCAATTGGGCCATTGACATGAAGAAACTGCAGTGTTTTGCTGGTAATTTTGATGGGTCTGGTTATATATTTCTTCTGCGGTTGTAAACTAAAATCTGTTACTTCACATACAATGCAACTGAGTTTTGTTTTTACACGGTTCAGGTGACTAGTCCTGCTTCCTCTCTATGATGCACTTTTTGTGGTATTTCTTAGGCAAAAACTATGGTGTTTGATGTTTCTGTTAAAGTTTCCTTTCTCTATGCATTGTGGTTGATGCGTTTTTTCCTTCTCTAATGTACAGGGACTTGGAGGTACCAGGATAATGTTGACATGCCAAAGCTTTGAGTCTCAGGCAAGAGCCCCATTATGCGTTCATTTACTATTTTACTCTTAGAATGGTTTTGAAATGCACCAAGCCTCTTGACAATCTCTGAATGTCATATGTGTCAGTGTGTAGAGCAACCTGAAAAGTTAGCCCTATGTGGGCTTGATCCTTATGGACTACATTGTTCTGACCGTCTGCAAGATAACAACAAATCCCATCTTGTCAATGTTTTGAAGGTATTTGATGCTTTCTGACCTCTTAACTGTTTGCCTCCATTGGATGCTTGACTGCACAGTTACTGGATGCCGTTTGGTCACATAAGTGGAATATTTGTATTTCCATTAGAAGGGATTCCTACTTCACATTTCACTGCACATGGTAATTGGAGAGAGTTTGAACTTGAAAGCAGGCAACATGAACTCCCCCTCCACGCTTTTTATTTATATTTTCCCATAAATATGCCTTGTCATGTTTTTTTGCCTTTTGGTTTCCTTATTCAATTGATTATCTCCAGACAAAGTTCAGTTCTTTTAGCGTGCATTATGTAACATTTTGCTCCTTTGTCTTCGTCCAGGCTGGAGTTGTTTACTCCAACAATGTTATCATAATGTCATCCATGCAAACAAAAGGGCAGATAATTCATGCCACGAGTCATGGTCTTGTGCCCACCTTAACCATACACAAGTATGTGTCTTCAACATTTTACAATTAGGCCCAGTATGGATTTCTGATTCTTTGGCAAGTTCTAATTCTTAGCTAAAGGCTCCAGAGATGCTTTTACTTGCTGCAACAGATTAGTAGTCTCTTGGGATTGTTTCTCCTCTGGTGTTTATGGGGCTGCTTTTCATTTGTTAATACAACTTGATTGTAGGGACAAGTTAGTTGTTGCTCCTCCTGGATTTGACAGTTCAGCTTGGGATCCTTCAGTAGATAAGTTTCTTCCACAAAACTATAGTGCTGATAATATGAAGGGGAAATCTGTCTGCAAAGTCTCGTTGCAGCAGCATCTGGTGTTGCAGGAGAAAGCATCCATTATTCTTGTAGGTTTTACTCTGGTTGAAGATTTACCTGCAAAAGTTTATAACCAAACACTATTGATGGGGATTTCTCAAAGATTATCTCTTCTTTTAGCTTCTTCTTTATGAAATTGTCTAGGTCAGTCTGCCTAACGATGTGCTGCCACTGATCAAGGGGCGGAATATTTTATTATATGAGTAAGTATCACTGAATTAGAAGGACAAAGTAGTTGAGGGGGAAGTTTCTGGAAATTTGAAAACAAACATTTTATTCACTTTCTAGTGATGATTTTAGTTTCATGTAGTATGAATGACATTGAGTTGTGCTTTCCATAAGGAAAACAGTGGTGTTCTAAATAGAACTGGGTAAAGTGTCTGCTTTGCTGCTAAACTTCATGTCCCTTACTCTATTGGATGCCTTTTAGGAACTTCTAAACCCCAAATGTTCTCTCTGAACTTTATGGTTCCTCTTGGTAATTTTCCCTAGGTACTATTCCATGGAAGATTGGTGACATGTGATTTGATGTGCGTCTCTTTTGCTCTCTGTGGAATCCCTTATTGATTCTTGATTATAACTTACTTCGTTTTAAGACATCCATCTGTCGTAGTGTGACCAGATGAGAATTTTCATTACTGTTGTTCAAATTTAATATTGCGTTCAACTGATGTATCATCATATGTTTAGCTTATTAATGATGCATCTTCAGGTAGGATGCATCTTCTCAGACATTTCTGATATTGACCTGGAGAACCTCAAGACGCTTATTTGGATGGCTTCAAGGAGAGGTGTTCAGGTCATTCTTCTGAATAAGCTTGGTGTGCTTTCCATAAGGAAAATAATTCTAGTACTTTTTATTTTTCCTAGTACTTTTGGCGTTAGGATGAATTTAAATGGAGAAACATGCTCATTAAGGATTCATATATATGACCCTAATTTGTTTGAGATTGAGGCATAGTTGTTGTTTTTCTCAAATAAGTCATGGTTCTCTGTATGTCTGTCTCTTGATGATGTAGCTTTGCTGATGATTTTTTCAGGTAGGTTTGCACTTCTATTTGGAAAACTAATTACTCTAAAAAAAATTATCTGTTGTTTTGTCTTCCTTCTGAATTTATTTAAACCAATGAGAATTGCAAGTGATGACGTGCAGTTTGTCTTCATGGGCTCGGGTCAAACTCCTGGTTTAAATTCGGCATTGGAATATTTTGAGGAGGAACTCAAGGTAATTGCATTCCTTCATTTATCAGGGCACATGATTGCCTTCATTGCAATGTATAATTACACAAGATTTTGCAACTAAAATTATTGTTGAATCTTTCAATACCACAGGATGAAAACATGAGAGTCCTTAACAAATATGATGAATCTTTAGCACATTTAGTACTTGCGGGATCTGACATCATGCTATGCCCTTCGTTGGATGATACAGTCCTCCAAATACCGGTAAGTGGTTTCCGCAAAATTCTATCTTTTGCAATCTTTTGTGGACTAATGTGGAAACATTAAATAACATGCTTTTTTAATAAAAAAGAAAAAAGAGACTATCATGGACCGTGGGGGTATAACTTATGCTGGACCCTATCTTCTTACTAAAAATTCAAAGGAGTACATAGGAGTGATTTGGAACTTGGATGCCTGAAGCCTTGTCTTCAAGTTACAAAGAACGCTGAAAGCATAAAACATTAGCCTAACTCCATCAGTACATAGTAGAATTGGACATCCTGAAATTCTAAGAAAGCTTATTACCAACTTCCAGTTTATCTAAACGATCCTTTGTTCCAGGCGGGATTAATCTTGCAATAATCCACATGCTGATTATGTTCTTGCAATCATGTTGGTTCACTGCTCTAGGTGTCTGTCAACACTTCAGTGTACATATTTACCTTGGGAAATACTGTAACCTTGTATTATGAAGAATTACATTTCACCATGGAAGACATTGGCCACACATTTTGCTTCAGTATGATGCGTGGTTGGACAAGTGAAGAAGGGTTCTCAATATTTTGAAAACCAATATCGTTACATGATCACTCTTGATACATGCAACATTCTTTGCTTTCCACAATTAATTGATGAACGTTGCTAATGACACTTAATTGACGTCATATTTGTTTCTCTTTAGAGTCATTAGATTCTGTTTGCTTTTTCTTAGATGCTGAAATTATAGTGCTCCTGACATTTCTCTGTTCATGTCTGTAGCTCAAGGCCATGAGATATGGAGCTATGCCTATTCTACTGGATTTTACCGACAGTAAATACGGGTTAGTTAACAATGAATGCAAAATAAGCTGAAAAATGTCTTTTTTGTAAGGTTTGTTATTTCCTTACCTGCTGAGAAAGTTCACGTCTTTCATCAAATTACTGGATGAACAGGCACTTTGTGGATCGTGATCTTGAGGGCACCGAATTCTCTCGTTATATCAAAGATACCTTCTCCAATATGCCCCTGAACCAAGCAATTGATGAACTTGTAAGTAGTTGAATCTTGTGAAAGTCTTTCTTGCCTCTCCACTCCTTCCTAATGGACCCGAAAGAACCTAATAAATATGAGAAACTTTACTATGGTAAGTACTTTTCTTCCCGAAAAAGAGCAGATTTTTTTAATCTCATGTTATTACAGAAGAACAACCCATCAAAATGGGACAAGAAGATCGTCGATGCCATGACAAAGGATTTTTCGTGGGATGCAGAGTGCTGCGACATTCATATCTCTGCATATACAGCAATAAAAAACTTGTAAAGTAGATTTTCTTTACATATTCACGTATTTATCTCTCTGTCCATGACATATGGGTGCCTATTACATATAGTCGGTTTTTTGTTAACTTAATAAAAAATGTATTAGAATGCGTATTCTTTCAGAGTAATTGTTTTAGTCAATAGGACGGACACAAGTGAGGGTATTGCCAATTCTAAACGAATAATTGAATTTTCTCTCGAGTGAATAATTGATATGAAAAACTGTTTTATTTTAAAATCTTTTTCCCCTCTTCTAGGACACCCATCCCCTGTCCCCCCCACCTTAAAAGAAAAAAATCAGAAAATCTTTATTGCGTCTTTATTTCTACATAAAAAATACTGTCGCTAGCCATTTCGGGTTTCAGCACTGATAGTCTGATACTAAGGTTGGTGGAGTGAAATAAATAATTCTTGCTAGGCCCAACACTGAAAGCGACATATAGCAGTGTCGTCAACGTTGAAATAATTATACCCTAACTAACCATCCACCAATGATTATGTCCTTTTCTCCATTTTAAACATCTAAGATATGAGCAGTCAGTTTCATGCGCCATCAAATTCACTTCTTGGTTCCAGTTTGTTGATTAGTCAAGGCGTTCTAACTTCATATGTGTGTTTCAATTTTTTGTCATAATTTAATTTGAGAGGAAAGAAATATTTTTTTAAAAACAGTCGTCTTAAAACATATCATAACATTTTTGTGGCATATCAATATTTCAGTGACATTTGCATGACTATAAGAAAGCTTCTTAAGAGGAAATTTATTTCCAAAATAGAGAGATATGCCATTTTCTTGGCACGAAGACAAATTGAAACATAAAAAGTACACTGTGGCAGGTTTATGATTTAAAGATTGTGGTTGTTCTGCTCTCTATATTTTATATATTTTATTACTCTAGATCTTCTTAACTAAAATTGAACATAATAATTTCTAGAGATGGCAAAATTAATCCATGGAAATATAATCTGTTTAAATTTGGGCAAGTTATTGATCTCTCCATTTATTTGTTCAGTTTAATTGACTTAGCCCCTTAAAAATTGAGTTAATATGTAACTCAAATTAATCAATTACAAATTTTGTCAAAATATTTTTAAAATGACATTGTTTTAGTTTGGTATGTTATATATTATAATGATAAAGAAAAGCAGTAGTTTTATTAGGTGCTAAAAGGTTATACAAGAACAAATAAAGTAAATTCCACTTCCTCCGCTTCATATTACTTTTGTTTGATTTAAAATCAAGAGAGTTTTATTATGTCCTCCTAATAAAAGTTTTCTTAAGATGTGTGTCAAATTAACATAGATTAAGTAATGTGAGATGGAGGTGATGAGTATTAAAGAATTGAATGAATTTAGTTATGATCCATATATAATCCTTAACCCATTTCAGCCCAAGTAACTTTTGAATCATTTTAACCCGCGTATTCAGTTCATTTGACATCTCTAAATTAATGATTCAGTGAGAAGATGCAATATGCCTGTGCACTTGGCTAGCAAGATGTACTTAGTCATCATGTTTGCAGATTAAGTACAAGTGAGATAGATCCAAAATTATCTCTTCATTGTCCCTCTTGTGTTTTTTTGTCTCTCATTGTGTTGGGACCAGTGAGTCAGTAAACCTCATTATAGATGTACCTTCCGACCCTACTTCTTCATGACACTTGCATCTTCTTCTTCATGGTAAAAGATAACCAACTACTACTAGCATTACATTTTGATGAATTAGATATGAGAGCAAGCAGTCTACATTGTTTTATGGTAGACTGTTTGGACCTACCACTATATTGGACCGATTAATATTTATTTATAATTTTTTAAGGAATACGTAAAAGAAAAAATGAACAATTAATATGGGACGAATGAAGTAGTTAGTAATAAGAGAGTTTGCCTCCCTTTGTCAATCAAAGAGTATGCTTTAATCAATTTCATTTTGTTTATTTGACCAAACAAACAAATCAAATTTTGTTGGTCCCAATTATTTAATTGCATTCAATTATACCTAAACTCCACTATAAGGTGGTCAAATTGCTATGATTATTAGTTGCTCTCTCGGATTCATAATAAATGGTAGCTAGGAGACACTTTTTAAGAAAACTATTCACTCTTAAAAATAATAAAAAATATTTTTTATTAACAATTCTTTATCAAATGCCTTGAGAGAAAAAGTAATTTTTTAATGATTTTTTAGTTATGTAAGTAGTATTCAAATTAGAAGAAAACAATCAGTATTTTCTTGCAGTTGTTGCTGGCACGCCTTCCATTTTTATAATTAAAAGAAATCTGTGTGGATTCAAAACTTGAGAGTCATTTGCATTCAAATATTCTCAAACTTCAAGAAGTTTCTCAGTATAACTCAAAAATGTCTTTGTCCCCACATAATTCCAAAAAGTAAATTTATGCAAAAGAAGCAACGTAGAAACTTTTCTATTGTCTTTCCACTCCCACAACATCCCAAAAGTAATCTACCAAAGTCCAAACACAACATTAATATAACGATCAAGGGTTAACTAAATTGGAGGTTCGGAGTTTTCCTCTCTCATCCAAACTCGAGGTAAGTCCCATAACCATATTTAATGAAATCTACAACATAAAAAGAGGAAATTCATTTACTGCAATCCACTAATAGTTTGTTGTACATTTCTGAATTTATATTTATCATAATAAAAGTAACACGTTATTTCATAGCTAATATTTCGAAAGGTAGTCAATTTTTTTGTATACATATCTTTTTAAATAAATATTTTACTATGAGTTATCAAAATTTCAAACTTCCGTGTCCATTGGATAGATTATATTTGGCGTGGTGGTCACCGAAATAAATTTACTTGTTTCAAAGATGTAAGTACCGATTTTCGGGAGACTAAAAAACTTTCATTTTCTTTAATCTCGAGGAAACCCCCTTCAATTTTTCCTTCTGCTCTTTGTCCCCAGTCATTTGCATATACTCATACAGATAGTTTCCGTTTCGGTTCTCTGAGAGATTTTCATTTCCCTTTGATGAAATCTGGTTGTTTGCGTCTATTAATTGTTTGAACGAACTGCGGTTACCGATTTTGCTGGAAACTGTATTTGATTTGATTATCGAAGCGTTTTTACTTGGCGAAGCGCCAGTAAGTTCGTCGTCAGAATTCAAATTAGAAAATAGGTCTGAAAATTGAAAAAAAATTAAATCTTCTTCTGGTTGCTAAATACTCAAACCTTTGGTGAAGTTTTGAGGCAAATGTTCGTCAAAAATGCCAAGCATTAGAGCTCCAGCTGCAAGGAAAGCCACTACCCTTTCGGTAACGTTTCTATTCAGGACTGCTTTAGCATCACATGTTCTGTATGTTTATCCAACTTTTGATGTGTATTTTGCTTTATCTGTATCATTCTGGTGGATGTAGGTAGCAGTGAAATGTAGGCCATTGACGGATAGAGAAGGAGGCCGCGATATAGTTAGAGTAAACAATGATAAGGTAATTGTGGAGTTGATTTTTCTACTGGTCTATATGAAAAGCATTGTGTATTCATTGTGGAGTTGATTGACTAACCTGAGCATTAAATTTTGGTAATTCATGACAACAATGATCAATATAGGAGGTTGTTATTCTGGATCCTGACCTGTCAAAGGATTACTTAGATCGCATACAGAATCGTAGCAAAGAACGAAGATATGCTTTTGATTATGCATTTGGACCTAAATCTACAAATTTGGCAAGTATTTCATATTATCCTAGTTAGTATGTTTTTCTAGACTTTGCTTCCCTTGAGATTTTATCATCTCCTTCATGTATGCATGATGCCAATATATGCCTTTGCATCTGATGTCGTTAATTAAACTCTGATGCTGTAAACCTCAGGGCGTCTATGAGAAAAGTATTCAGTCTACAATTGCTGGGGTTATTCAAGGCCTGAATGCAACTGTCTTTGCTTATGGCTCAACAGGCAGGTATATACAACATTGGATTAAGAACATCTGACCTCTCTGTGGTTTTTGAACCTTTACGATTAATCTCCTGGGGTTGGAATATTGGCCTAATACCCTGTCATGATATGGAGTTTTTAAAAACTGCTAAACTAACCATGTATTAGCATCAAGTACCACTGGTATGATATTCCTTCAACAACATGGTGAGTGGCTAAAGTTGAGATGCAAAATGCTACAACAATGATCATTTTGAATACAACGAGAAACTTGATAGGTTAATGGCACTGGAAGATTGGTGTGGATTAAAGATATTAAATGAAAAGCAGAGATTGGTTAATAAAGGTTTATTTTGTTGTGAAGTTGAATGGAAGTTATAGACATTTTGTTATTTTTAGGCTTCCATTCAGGCCATATCAGTGATCTTCTCATATAAAAACTTAAAAGAGTTATTCCTGTGTTTGCTTGTCCCTTAATATACACTTCTCTACTGATTTTAAGAAAAGACAACTTATTGGGTTTTAGCTGGGCTAATAAGAACATCACTTGTGGGGTTTATTTAAACATAGTGAAATTATTATCTTGTCTTCCTTTTCTTATTTTCTTCTTGTACTTTTATCTTTTTGTTTTTCCTATTCTAGTTGGAGGGGCTTGGAGTGCTTCTATAAAATAATCTTAAAATTGAACAAGTGTTTGCATTTCAGTGGAAAAACATATACAATGGTTGGAACTAAAGATGACCCTGGACTTATGGTTCTGAGTCTTAACACTATATTCAATCGTATCAAGAATGACAAAAGCTCTGACGTGTTTCAAGTTTCTTGCTCCTACCTTGAAGTCTATAATGAGGTCTGATGTCTTTTGCATGGAATAATCAGTTCTGGATTGAAGTGATCTAGGCAATGTTTTTGACATCTAAATATGTTATAAGCAGGTAATCTATGACTTACTTGAGAAGTCATCGGGTCACTTGGAGCTCAGAGAGGATCCAGAGCAAGGAATAGTGGTTCCTGGCCTGAGATGTATCAAGGTTCGTCCCTTTATTATTTTTTTGTACTTTATCTTTTTGAGGGAATGCCACATTTTAGATGGTTGGACTTAGCATCTGTCTGGAAACAACCTCTCTACCCTACAAAGGTAGGGGTAAGGTGTGAGTACATCCTACCCTCCACGTACCTCACTTGTGGGATTACATGTTGTTGTTGTTGGACTTCACATCTGTGGTCAAGGTTTATTTTTGGTTTAATTAAAGAACTCCCTCGAAATCAATAGCTTTATGAAGTCCCAATGGATTTTACATCTTAAAGTGGCAGTGCGTATTCATGATATTCTTCTCTTGATGCCTTTGAGATCCATCAAGTTTTTTAATACCTAGGCGATGAAAGTATGTAGCAACAATCTGCTTCATACTTCTTAACACAAGTTTCTCTAGCTTTCCAGTTATTTTTAGGTCTGACGTGAAAATATATACTTTCTGCAGTTGTGATGCTCTCCTCGTCTGTTGATTTGGCTATTTTGTTTTCTCTTTTGTTCTTTGGCCTCACCATTTCTTTAGATAATGACTATTTACGTTTTGATTACTTTTGCTCTACTCTAGTGGTACAAGATCCTTTCCTGTTGTTCTTGACCCTGTTACTTGTATTAGGTTAATTCAGCTGATAAAATCCTTGAGCTTTTAAATTTGGGGAACAGCAGGCGAAAAACAGAAAGCACAGAGGTCAATGAAACTTCATCACGGTGAGTAACCTTGACTTTGTTAATGTTCTATCCTAGGTTCCCTCAAATTCTGTTTAGCTTTCTACAGCAAACTGAAATATATTTTCTCTTTTCCTTTTTTATGATTCCTTGGGAAAGAAGACTTAGATACAGACTTCTTACATCCTCTACAGTCATAAAAACGAATCTTACCATTGTTTATCAGACATGAAACACTGATAACGATTACAGCTAAAAGAAAAGGGGGTGGTTCTTGATAACTCTGTTTTTTGTTTCAAGATGAAGAAGAACCTACGACTAGCTCAATTTCGTGTCACATCACCTTGTTAATGGTATGGAAATACTGATATTTTCTGAGCAGTTCTCATGCAGTGTTGGAGATTTCTGTGACTAGGAAACAGAGAGACAAATACTCTAATCAGGTTATAAGAGGAAAACTGGCACTTGTGGATCTTGCTGGAAGGTCTGCCCAATATTTCCTTATTTCTTCTTCTTTTCCTGCATGAGCAAAACGTAGGTGATAGTTATCTGTGAAACTTTTGCTACAGTGAACGAGCTTGTGAAACAAATAGTGGAGGTCAAAAGTTGAGAGATGGTGCAAACATTAATCGATCTCTTCTTGCTTTGGCAAACTGCATAAACGCTTTGGGGAAACAACAGAAGAAGGGGCTAGCTTATGTTCCTTACCGCAACAGGTGTTTGAATGGTTGTTATGTTGGCGGTGAATTTTTTTCCTAATGCTAACTAGTTTAGTTGATTCTTTTTGCAGTAAATTGACACGAATTCTGAAAGATGGTCTGAGTGGTAATTCTCAAACAATAATGATTGCCACGATATCACCAGCTGTTAGCCAGTATCACCATACTGTGAATACCTTAAAGTATGCTGACAGAGCGAAGGAAATTAAGACACACATTCAGGTTAGAGTCCAATATAATATACTAGTCTCACAAAGGACACTAGAATCTTATTAGAAGAAGATAAACAGGTCTGATTGTGATGTTCAATGCATTACATAGTTAAAGTCGGACCCATTTTTTTATTATGATGATCTTCCCATAGTAGAAAGAAAAACACTCTGCATTTGTTAATTATTTTTTAAGGTGCAGTGATTAGCATGTTGCAATAAAGAAGTAATATCTACAGTTACCCTTGGATAGAGAATGGATGGGTGGAAGGTAGTGTAACAAGAAAAGTAAAATTGAATAGGTGACTCATCTGATGTTTATCCAATGAAATAAATACATTAAGATGGCCTGACTCTTGAGTGTATTAAAGAAGGCCTTGTGTTCCAGTATTGCAAAGGAATGATTCTAATTGCAGTTACTAATGAGAATCGTTGACAAAGAAGGATGGAGCAGATAAGAAGAGTTTTAAAAGAATAAATTGAATTTTAGTCCTTAATGGTTTGCCTAGTACTGAAAAAGTTAACTGCATCACCAGATTCATGTAGCTGTCCTTCTGGTGAAGGATCATCTCAGGGTTTTGGTAAGGGTAGAGGTTGCACGCGGTTGACTTCCTTTTAAATCCACTTTGTTCTTGTGATGTTTTGGTATGATCATTACATTTGCTTACTGGTACGGCCCAATCCTCTGTGACTTATGGTCTAAACGTTGACATCCAACTGAGAAACTCTTCTATTTGCCTTTTGTCCCAGTAACTACTCAGGAATCAGGATAATGACTGAATTGTTTCATTATGAGCCTATTGTTGATCACAATGCTGAAACTACTTTGGGTATTCTAATTTGCAATTCAGGACGTGTAGTACTTGATTCGTCTTGGTTTCAACTTGGAATTTGTTTGGGATAAATCACCATATTCTCTACACGAATTTACACTTGAGCTTTACTCTTAAATTTTCTATGCAATGTGATTTGTGTTGCCTTTCCAAATTTCATCCTTTCACTGGAGCTGTTTGTTTGTTTCATTGCCTTGATCTGTCATTAATTTTCAAAAAAGAAGAAGAGATACTGATCTGTCATTCTGTTTGAGTTATCTTCACAAGTTATTACAAATTCCAGTAGGTGTTGCTCATCAGTTCTGATCTGCTTTGTTATGCTCTTCAGAAAAACATTGGAACAATCAATACTCACGTTTCAGATTACCAACGGATGATCGATAGCCTTCAAGTAAGCAAGTTGACATTTTTAGCAGTTTTTGTCTGGACATTACAAAATCATGCATGTTTAGGAGAGCTGCTTTTCCTTGTAGATTGAGGTTAGCCAGTTGAGGAAGGAATTAGCTGACAAAGAAGCACAACTAATTGCCAAGCCTACTGAAAAAGCGTCAGATGATGAGCTTTCTTGGCTGGACACGTTGAGCCATGAAACCAGTGAAAATGTCCAGGAGAGGATAAATTTACAGAAAGCCTTGTTTGAGATAGAGGAGATGAACATTAGCAACCATAATGAACTCCAAAATCTTGATGATGCAATTGCAAAACAACAGGTTAAGTATCATTGTGTTCTGAACTTGATCAAAATCTAAGAACCATCTATTTGCCAAACATCTATATGCTTCTCTCTGGCACTTAAGATGTGTTACCCTGCACACAACGATTTGTATTTGTTAAATCAGTAGCCGCAATTTCTTGTTAAGTTTCTATTACATGTCTAGTGCTCCCTATGGTAAACTGTTTGAATGGTCTCTTCCCCAAGGTGGTCAGTCTACTCTGATTTTGGAAGTGGAGCGTGTAGTCATTTGCTTCTATTTCATTCCTTCATTTCTTGTCTGATCCATGGCGCTTCATAATTTTGCTATTCAATCCCTAAAGATCACTAGTGTTGTTTTGTCTTTCTCCTTCTGTATGACTTTTTGTTGAAGATCCCATATTATACGACGAAGTTCAAGAATGTTTTTCTTGTTGGGTATTTCCTCAATTTTCAGGCTGTTGAAAAGGATGGGGCTGTCGTGCGAGCTCATAGAGCAAGACGTCAAGTCATTCTTGATAATATTCGCGACAATGATGAGCTCAGTAACAATTATCTGAAGGTGGCTAAGTACTACTGATGTAGGTTATATTATCCAATCTCTGCTTTTCTCTCAACACATCTGGAGTTGTAAATTGCGCAGGAAATTGAAGCAAATGAGAAGCGAAGGTGTGAACTCCAAGCTATGATTGATGAAGCTATTAGCAATAATGGAAACAAGACTTACTTGAGAGTTCTGAGTCAATACAGGCTTCTGGTAAACACATACTATTATCTTTGTTCTTTTTGCTTAATCCCACCAAAGAAGATATATCAATTATCCAGTTCAGTTTCAGAAAAAAAGATGCATCAATTATCCGGTTTTACCTTTCCACCACAAGATGCATTATGTTCTCTCCAATTTTCCTTTCCGTGTTTCCACTCATTGGTCTGCTGCCTCCTAGTATTGGGAAGCCTGAAACCCAATGAAAACATTTTTTTTTTATGTAGAATTGCTTATGGTAAGTTTGTCTGAATATTGGTATATTATTTGAACCTCACTTGTTTACTGAAATACATGTAGGGAATTGCTAATACTGAGCTTCAGCTTGAAATAGCGATGAGAGATCAAATAATTCACAATCAAAGGGAAACACAAAAGAATCTGTGGAGTTTACTCCTTAGTTTAGGCCTTGATGAAAAGCAGATAACGGATCTTGCCCTTAAACAGGGAATAACTATTGAAGACTGGACAATGACTGCCCAAATTCAATTATCTGATAGAAGACAGTCACCAAACACAGGAAGTGGAACATATACTGCCTTATCTTCCTCTCCACCAACTTTTCAACTTGGTGCTAACGTGCCACTTGAACAATACTTCTGTTCTACGCCAATTTCATTGAGAAATCGGAGACCACCACTTATCCATTGCAGAGATGAAGACCACAGTTCTTATTATTTGCATGACTACTCCCCATCAGAAAATATGACACTGAACGAAGGTGAAAGTTGTTTCAAAGATGGGACTTCACTTCATGAAGTTCCTAATAGGCATCCTCTTGAATTTTGCAGTTCGTATGCACCGACAAGAAACCAATTTTCTTCATGCAGTGAAAGTGGCATGTCAGTGACCCACTCTCATGTGGATTTCAGGCAGCAGCAGATGGTATTCCTTCAAGCTAATCATTCTGAATTCCCCTGTATTGAAGACTTCAACAATTTTTATTAGGACACACTTCCTCCCTCCTTGTATTTTAGCTACTGTGCCTTTCAATGTTCTTTTTCTCCTGTTTCCTTTTTGGTTTATACATTTACTTAACTCTTTTATCTCACTTATAGGATGTCCAGTCAAGCTCTATCAGGCAGCATATACGGCCAAGCTGCCATGCAGATATAAGTAACACTGATTACTTTCACCATGGAATTACGATGGTTCATAGGGTATCAAGGCAAGGTTGGTTTCACAGTTGCCCCTTAACCCAGAACTTTGCCTCACTCAACTCTAATCATGTGCGTCCAAAACTTGGGCAATTTAACCTGCAAGATATGCAAGTGCTTCCTTCCTGTGATACAACCAAGAAAGTTTCATTAAGTTCCAATAACCGTGAAGCTCAGCCACCAAGATTTGCTTAAACAGTCTATTCTTTCATTTGATTCCTTTTTTCAATTTGCCCCTCCAATTGTACATAATATAGTATTAGAGGTTTTATTGTCATTTAGTGGATCCAGTAGTTGGCATAGATTATTCAATTAATTCGAATCTTATAACAAAGTAAAGACTAAAGAATGTAGTTGTGCTGCTGCTGCAGCTTGCAGTGGAGTGCAGTGCATACTTCAGTAGTGTGAGCGTTTGGAAGTTGCCGGCAGTTGATGAAGCAGTTAAACGTGAGTCATAGAGTCCAAATATTGTGTAAGCTCTTGGAGAACTCACAATGACTTGCTAAATCGTTGCTGCTTGCTACTAATATCTATGTAATATCACAACAAAGAAAAAAAGATATTTTTTCACTGTATAGTAACACGAGTGTTTTTCTTTTAGACCATGATGATGTGCATATAAAATCTTTAGTGTCAGGTTCAAGTAAGTCAATATTTGCTTCGGGATGTGAGGGGCCGGCTGATGTGTCATAGTACCAAAATTCAAAAGCAAACTAATGTTTCAAATTATATGAATTAGATACCTTTTTTCAAGTATGTACGTAGAATTCTCCCATTCTTTTTTCTTTTCCTTCAATTTTTTTAATTCGATTAAAATTGATACGTCGGGAGTAATGTGTAATTTGCTAGTAGTATCGGAGATTGAAGTTGACTCATTCGAGATAATCAACATAATATTTAAAAATCTAGTCACTACTCTCGCATGGTTTATAGTACTTGATAATTGCATGTTGCTGTTAACTGCGCTGTTTGAAGTTTGCAAAAGAAATCAAGTCAGTAAATGATAAAGCTTGCTAAAGTTAGACACCGGATAAATAATTTTGTAAAATTAAGTTTATTTTGATTCCCCCACCATATGTATGCACTCTAGAAAGGTCTAATACGAAAAGAAAAAAAAAAGATCCAAAGGATAAAAGGAGTGAGCAATGTGTACCTTGGAACGTGAATTCGAATTTAATCAAGAATATCGAAGGAAACAAGAAACCAGAGAGACAGCTAGACTTCTGCCGGGATTTATCCAAGCTTGATATTTCAGATTCCTCTGATGTAAAACAGTCGCTAAAACTTGGCATTCTTCCTCTAATTCGTTAAACCTCTGAAAAACCCTACTCCATTTTTTTGGCATTCTGAAAGTAATTAACACCCTCCATGGCTTCCCCTACCGAGACTTCAGAATCTTTCAAACCCTACGAGCTTAAATTCACTCTCTCCGGCCACAAACGCGCTATCTCCAGCGTCAAATTCTCCGACGATGGCAAAATCCTAGCCACCTCCTCCGCCGATAAAACCGCCCGAACATGGGATGTCTCCGACGGATCCCTTCTTCACGAATTCCTAGGTCACGAACAGGGTATCTCCGATGTTGCCTTCTCTTCCGACGGCCGTCACCTAGTTACTGCCTCTGATGACAAAACTGTACGATTATGGGACGTTTCCACCGGTTCCCATATCAAAACCCTTACAGGTCACACAAATTATGTTTTTTGTGTTAACTTCAATCCCCAAGCTAATATGTTGGTTTCTGGGTCGTTCGATGAGACGGTTAGGTTATGGGATGTGAAGACTGGGAAGTGTCTCAAGGTGCTGCCGGCGCATTCCGATCCTGTGACGGCTGTGAATTTTAATCGGGATGGTTCGTTGATTGTGTCAAGCAGCTATGATGGGTTGTGCAGAATTTGGGATGCTTCAACCGGGCATTGTATGAAGACCATTATTGATGATGAAAACCCACCTGTGAGCTTCGTCAAGTTCTCGCCCAATGGCAAATTTATACTCGTTGGCACTTTGGATAATTGTCTGGTAAGTTTCTGTTTTTTATTGCTGTTTCTTGATTTTTTTAATTTTGCTTTTCTTTTATGTGTTCTATCCAGTGAGCAATTTATATTCCTATTGCTTCTATACACTGGATTTTGGCTGCCTGTTGCGAAAGCAGAACTTCACTTTTCCTCCGTTTTTTCTTTTAGTTGAATAAGATGTAAAGGTTGAGTTTTGGTAGATTTTGTTTGAAAAAATGTAGCTTTTGGTGAAGTTACTCTAAGGAGGTTCTTCTGAGGTGCATTATACAAGTGCTTTGTCCACTTTAGATAGCTGTTTTCTTTTCTTATTTTCCGTGGAGTCGAAATTGGTTTTACGGCCATGTAGGAATTCAGAGACACTGTAAAGATAGTTCTGTAGGATTCCTCATAATATGAATGTTCATGTTACTCGATTTGATCATCAAAGTTGGTGTCTTTACTGTTTTGAACTGATTAAGTCAAAAGAGCTCTGGAGTTTCATGTTGTGTAGAACGTCAGGTTTGATGATAAAAAGATTATAGTGCATTTGTCTATCAAGTGCTTCAGTCGCAGCATGTGGTTTCTTGTGTGCTTTTCGGTGGAGTTGGAACTACTGTTATGGGCAAGCCTTGAGAGTTGAGCATAATGTATCTAATCGTGTTCATTTAGCAGATGTAAATTGATCCAACATACACATAAGACATGCCCAAGTTTTCTAAGATATTTATGTTATCTTATTTCTTATTTAAGGGACTGAGATTATCCATCTAATTCTTCTTTCCAAAAGGAAATACTAAAAGCGATGAAACTGGAAAGAGAAACTAGGACTAGGGTAGCAAATCCAATCCAAAAAGATATTAACAGGTTCGGCGAGTGTCAAAATGTTTACTGGTCAGAATGGGCTATGGCAAATTAAACTGTCCAAAAAGACTGCTCAGATTGGGCTAGGCTGAGTCGCCCAAATCAACCTGTGAAGGCTGCTGCTTAAATTGGTCTCGTCCTCCTGATTCTCCACTTTTTTATCGGATGTCCAGCAAAACTACTTGCAATCTCTCTCTGACAAATTCTTCACATTTCCTCTTAAGGGATAAAGTTGAGATGTAAGTTACATGTTCCCATCTTAAGCATTCTGTGCTGAAACAGACGTCAACTGCTTACTACTTCTGAGATCTCTTTCCTTACTCTAAACTGGCTAATCTTTTTTTGGAACCATAGACTTCTCAATGGGTTCTATCTTTTTAGTTAGAAATATGAAACATCAAAGTTAGATTTTTGCTAATGTGTCAGTAAACCCAATGCTATCCCCAGTGGGTTTTGCTTTTTCACGTGGTTTCGAACAATTTTGATATGTCGACTAACCCTGGAATTTGAGCAATACTGTGGATTTAGAAATTGTTGTAAACTGGATTGGTTCCTCTTTGTAGTTATGCTTTAATCCAACTTTGGGGATCATTTGGAAGGTTCTTAATACTACTTTGATTTATTGGAGTTGGTATTAAGTTCTTGATTTTATCTAAGAATGTTTCAATATATAGCATGAAGGAGTACTTCACCGGATTAATCGATGAACTTTTTGTTCTGTACGATTATGGAAGTGCTATGCAGACATCTCTCAGTGCCTCCGCCTATCACACCCCAAGTCTCTAGATAGGATGAAGCTGGTATGCCTAGATCTTCACGAAAGGGTTGGTTATACAAGCTTCATTGTGTATTTGTTGGGAACCACCACCAGATTTGTCAATGTTCCATTCTAGTTTTCTCCAAAATGGAGTTTAGTTGGAGGACTCTTTATTAATTGTTCAATTCTAACGTTTCCTCCTCATACTTTTGGCTCTTCCCCATCAAAATTTGTAACCTAAGCCCCAAGATATATCCTGGAGTATCAAAGAGTTCTTATTTTTGTAATATCAGTATCTACATCCATGATCCATGTATATTCAAGAGCTTTATTTATGTTTCTGGTTCTTTTTTCTTTTCCCCTTTATATTTTAGTAAAAGAAGGAATAAGGGATGCCCTGCTCATATCAAACTTGTGGGATCTAGTGTATGATTTCTTTTCGGGAAATGGCTTGGTGTGTAACCAATATCTGACATCAAAACCTTAGCAGACTAGTGAATTTTTGCATCCAGGAGGCCTCTTCTTTTCTCTCTCATTGAATAATGATCTTTTATTCACCTAGCAGAAAACAGCAATCAGTTTCTTTAGAGTGGAAAAGGCTGCAAATGCATTTATAAAACGAAAAGAAAACTGCTTTAAATGGCCGTTCTTTACTTTTTCATTTTCTGCAAAGCATGTTAGCCTATATCATCTGATCTGTTTGTATGACATATGTTATATCAACTAGTTTCTATGTATGTGCCTCACACTTAGATTTTCGGTTGATTATTTATATGAAAGAACTAAAGTTAAATTTGTTAAAAAAATTATACAAGAAGGAAAACTCATTGTAAAGTAATTGGCATGATAAAAATACAATAATCTTTAAAAATCAATATTATTGAAGTATCATAATACATAGTAGTTCAAAATGATTGAACATCATATTAAAAGCATGCTTTAAAGATCAATCAATTCTTCTTTAGGGAAACTGGTGTTGTAATTATGAATTTATTAAATTCGTCATTTATGCCCTTTACAATATACAATTCATACAATCCAAAGTATGTATTCTAGTCGCTTGTTTTTTACAGGCATATCCTCAAGTAAGAGTAATGCATGACTATAAAGTTATAACCTATATTCCCTAAGGTAAGATATAAAGTAATCCAGCTTTGGACATAGGTCTTTTATAGGCAGTTGATTTAGTTGAACCATATCAATTAGTATCAATGTGGAATATGAGAGAGAAGAGGTTCTATGAATAAATATTGCATCAATTTAAGTGTAAATTTGATTGTTCTCTCTCTCCCCCCTTAGTGTTTGGAAAGAGAGAAGCTCGAAAAAGTGACTAGGGTTTGCTTCACCGAAGCGAGAAGCGAAGCGCACACTTTTTTTCAATTGAAGCGCAGTTTAATACAATAATAAAAAATATTAAATTTGCATAGTTTAATAACCAAGATATGAAACAAGTCTTTCAATTTTTTGATTAGTAAATAATAGATACTAGAATTAGAAAAAAAAGCTATAGATTTTTACTACAATCACAAACAAAATAATAAATGAATATTTGCAAACTGCAACAAACAGGAAAAGCTAAAAATAGTTTCTTGTTTGCCGTAGCTTACAAATATTTAGTTTATTTTGTTGTTTGTGATTGTAGTGAGAATGTGTATCTTTTTTATTCTAGTATCTATTATTTACTTTTTAGTTTAAAAATTGAAAGATTTGCTTAATATGTTGTTTCTATTGAGTTCTTGGTGATTTCTCTGCACAATATTTTTTACTATTATATTAAACTATGCTTTCATTGAAAAAAGTGTGTGCTTCGCTTCTCGATTCGGTGGAGTGAGCCCTCGTCACTTTTTTCAGCTTCTAGCTTTCCAAAACACTCAAGCTGAAATTTTATGCATGCAACAATAGTTGATAGAATACCTATACATTAATATAATATATTAGAATTGAATCAAGCATCCAACATTACGTGCTTACCCAAAACCCAATAAATTAGTGCTAAAACCACCACACGATCATTATTATATGTAACTAAGAAACAAAAATACCTATACTCAAAACTCCAACAAAACCTTGGCCCTCGTTACCCTAGCACAATCAATGAGAAGATACTTCGTGTGTGTTGCAAGTCTGCAATTATTAAGACTAGGTATCCCTTTAAGTAGGTAGTAAGAGGTGATTGAAATTATGTGTTATGGTCCCTGTGAAATTTGTATGGCTATGGAACTTAACAATGAGGAAACCTGATTCAGATTAGAATCCCATAAAAGTTAAAATATTAATTTGGGAAAGCTTTCAATGTTACGTTTTTTTTTTTTTTTTTTGATAACTGAGAAATAGATGTTCCATCTATGATCCACCCTTTGGACCAATCATAGCCTTCTAAACTCGGTGGATAATGGGCCCGCCCCTCTTTCAATGTTACAGTTTTATCCACATGTGGGGTATCATATTTTGATGAAATATTTTATTTTTTAAAGGGCATTAAAGTCGTAGCAACATTTTAGGGATACTTTTGTTGATCAACATTTAGCGTATTAACATTTGTGCTTTTAGGGATATTTTTGAAGAGTGTATATATATATATATATTGATATGGATAAAAAATTAATTGACGAGCCAAGTCAAGAAGACACAAAGTAAGGCAATGATGAACTTGATGCACATTCTTATTTTTGTTCTATTTTCAGTGTAGTTCTTTGCAGAGAGCGTTGTCCTTTAAGTTGGGTTCCTTTTCTTGTCGATCCCCTGAACTATATATCTCAATAGAGTTTCTTTTTGTTGTGCACAGTAATAGCCTAAAGATTTATTTATTTTTTAGTAAGAGAAAACAACAGATGAGCTTTTCAGTTTCACCCTGCTTATCTAGTATTGGAAATGTGGGTTGGAGTCATGTAGTCGAGCTTTGTTTGATTCTAATTTCTCTATGATCTATGATATGCGAATCCATCTTAAGTTTTTGTCAATCTGCAGAAGATATATACTTTGGCCCTTGGGACATGCTCTTTTGATTTATATACAACTTGTGGTCTTTTCTGTTGGTCACGTGCACCTTCAGAACTTTAACTGCTACCAACAGTGAATTTGTTGTGCAAAAAATTGTCACGGTGCTTCAAGGATTGTCAGTCTCTTTAGTCTTAAAATAGTTTCCTCTCTCCCACTCAAAAAAAAGAAGAGAAGTCCATCATCCATTTCTTTTCGAAGTCCAGTTTCCTGTAGTAATGAACCATTACGTTTTGGCAGATGTGTTCCATGCGGTTTGCTAATAGTAATGCTGTTTTCTTACTAAGCTGATGGTACATTTTAGTATTGCTTAGATTTCACAATGAAGTAGGTGTAGTGTTTTATAAGTTCAATTGGTTCGGGAATGTGTCAGGCTGTCAGTATATGTCTCTGTCTAGATTAATGCCCTCTGCAAACTTTCATTGTCTAGAAACTGCTACTTGACAACTTGTTTTCAAAGACGAAAAGGAGACTGTTATTTAACGTGTTTAATGATAGAGACTGCTAGTTAACGTGCTCAATGACCTTTGTATGCTCTTATTTTCCTTGTTTTGCAGAGGCTTTGGAACTTCTCGACAGGAAAAGTTCTGAAAACTTACACGGACCATGTCAACTCAAAGTACTGCATTTCATCAACATTTTCCATAACAAATGGGAAGTATATCGTTAGTGGTTCTGAGGATAATTGTGTATATTTATGGGAACTCCAATCAAGGAAGATAGTTCAAAAATTGGAAGGCCATACTGATACTGTGATTTCTGTATCATGCAACCCCACTCAGAACATGATTGCTTCTGGTTCTCTTGGGAATGACAAGACTGTGAAGGTATGGACTCAGGGGGGAGACTAAGTATTCTTTTATTTATTCCAAAACATTTGTGCAGTTCAATTAGGTGATGTAGCAGAATTGCTGCATCTTTTCGGCTGTATCTTGTAGATTATGACAGTTGTCATTTTGAGGTTCTTTCAGCTTTTGTCTTAGTTATTGTATTTCAGGAATTTGCTTAAAACTAAATGAAAGTACTTCCATTTGTCGTTGACAGTCTGCATCTCGTATCAGATGTGCTTTTGTCGATCAGTAGAAATGCAATAGCATACGATGACTGAGGTGCTACGTTGCCAGGATTGCTATTTTAGGATTATGTTTGATGCTGTTTGTCTCTGGGATTCTGATTTTCTAATAATGTGGAGAATTTTTCTGGTAGTTAAAACTTAAAATCCTTCATTATCTTTTAGTTAAAATCATGTACCTGTGCTTGTTGTTTGTAAATTGTGCATTTGTTAATAGACTTGTTTGGTGATCCATCTTCTTCCTCAATCTTGGTAAGGAGGGGTAAGTGATGTTCTTTATCCAACACTAATGTGGTTAAGGTTCAGTTGAGTCTGAGATTTGCAGTTTAATTATAACAACTTGATGGTACATCCAGTTTATGGGCATTCTCTACTTTTTACCCGAAATTATAGTTGGACATGTTATATAATTTTTACATCTTACGTATCTTTAGTTTAAGATCGATTTTATAGTTATAGACATGTCTACTGGCTCAAAAAGAGGATTAACTACTGGCTCTCTCTTTAATGGTTGGCCGATCTCCACCTTGTTAGAATTCGTTTTTCACATTTTACAATTTCAAAGTATATATAGAGTTCCTTTTCCACATTTGAAATTTTCAAATAAATTCCACTTGTACTGGTTAATAGTTTGGTACTCATTCTCTGATGCTCTTTTTATTTTATTTTTTCACTCAAATTATTATTCATTTCCCTACCATTTAATATTTTATTTACTACAATGTTTTAACTTATATCACTCTCAGTTGGTGAAAACTGGTCACATAATTTTCTCTATGGGTACGACTAATCTATATTATAGTCAGCATGTGGCCCGTGTGGACTATGGAGTATGGACCAAAATAATTTGTAAATAATTTCAAGAAATCCACAGCATTATTTTACCATCCCACGATATTTAAAAATTCGTTGATGTATAAGGGTGGTTAAAACTTTAATCATTAAGCCACTGTCTGTTCAAGATAAAAAATGGAAAAATAGTACTAACAATTAAGTTTTCAAGGATTTGTCATGTCTTCCAAAATTGATTTTAATTTAGTTTATAGCACAATAATTAGGAAACCTTGACGGGCTTACGTGGTGCTAAATCAGTGTCCATTTTTTAACTTGAAAAAAATGATGAACATTTCACTCGTGGTATATAAAATATTCAATATAAAAGTGTTAACTACCTTTTCAGTTTGGTTGAAGACAAGTAACCTTATAACTTGTTGTCAATCAAAGATTCGATCTTCTCCTACTCCCAATAAGATGCAAATATAATACACTAGTATCACGACACATTATAGCAAGTTCCAAATTATCATCAACTGCACCTATTGATGGACAATTCATCGCTAAGTCAATGGTTTTCAAGAACGGTATGTACAAACATATTAAATCTTAGGATCATATATTATACGAAATAATATCTTAATTTGTTATACGATTTAATTTGCAGGAAGAAGGTGTGTTCAACTCGAATAAAAACAATTCCATCGACGATTTCACCACTCAAAAATCCACAATCTCTGAAGATCAAGAGACTAGTGAACTGTCTATAACTCCAGATAGTACTCGTGCTAATTCACGCTCTTATTTTCATCAAGAAATTAGCAAAAGTAAAGTCTCGAAAATCGATTTTTCGCTCATCACCCCTATGGAAAATTTCCCAATTGGTTCAAAGAGAACTGCAATTGATCATCATCATCCGCCAAAATTGAATAAGATCTCTTCATCTTCGCATCGTTTTCTTTCTTTTAATAATAATAACAATATGGATTCAGTATTTCCTAATCGTCAAGGATGTAAAATAGAAGCTGTGGATGAGATGTATTTGTGTGATTCATCAGATCAGATGTTTTTCCCATACGTGAAATCGAACGGTGTGAAGGATAAAAAAGGGGGGAAAAGAATTCCTTCAGTAGAACTGCAAGATCATATTATTGCTGAGAGAAAGCGCAGAGAGAAACTCAGCCAGAGGTTTGTGGCACTTTCAGCAATTCTTCCAGGGCTAAAAAAGGTAATCTTTTTTCTCATCAACTTCAATCTTACGTACAAATTACTACTACTACTGTACTGATTTTTTTTTACAAGTTCTGTGCACTAATGCCGTAAAAAATATTTACATGCTTAGATGTCCACTTATAAGTTAATTACGTGTAAATCTTTATAGTAATAGTTTTGGTAACTTGATGAAAATGATAAATTACTCTATTCAACTGCAAATAAAAAAGTTACATTTATATTACTTCAGTTCTTTATTTTATATTGGATTTCAGTTATACACATGGATAGCTCAACACATTTTTCTACCCTTAAGATTACTAATTTATCCCACTAATTAGTAGGTGGGATAAAATAATACTATCAAGTTGGAAGGAATAAGATTAGATAATTAGGATTAAGATTGAGATTCTGGTTGGTTAAAGGTTTTAGCATTTGTTTATTTTGTGAATAATATTGGTAGGTGGACAAAGCTTCAATTCTTGAGCAAGCAATCAAACATGTGAAAGAGCTTAAAGAAAAAGTGCAACTATTGGAAGAAGAGAAAAAGAGTGGACCGTCCAAGCAGAAATCAGTTATGTTTGTGAATAAATCTAAGCTGGAAATGGAAGAGTACTACTCTTCATCTGAAGAAAACAATAATATTGTCAGCGCTTTACCGGCAGATATTGAAGTAAGATTCTCAGATAATAATGTATTGATCAGAATTACGTGTGCGCGGCGCAACGCCTTTGTGCTGAATATCCATAACGAAATAGAGAAGCTTCATCTTACCATTCTTCAAAGCTGTATGATGCCATTTGGGAAACATGCAATTGATATCACACTAGTAGCTCAGGTAAAATACTTCAAAGTTATATTTTGTTAAATCATCTGTGAATTTGACTTTAACTTTTATACCTCGACAATATAGTAATTTTTAGGTTACCATCCCTAAAAAAGTGGGGTTAGCAATTACAGACATATAACATGTTAAAATACATTGATAGTGTAAATATTTATGAACTTTGAAAAGTTCAATATGTGTTGATAATGTAAAAGTTACACTAGCATTGTACATAATCTATTTTAAATTGGGTGCAGATGGAGGAAAGTTTCTGCATGACACTAAAGGATGTTGCGAAGCATGTTCGAATGGTCACTGGGAGGTTGATGACCCAAGCTTAGCACTTTCTCTAAGGAAGTTGTAAAATATGTAGCCTATCTCAACAATCAGATAAGCTTGGAGAACCAACAGAGTTTTTGTTTGTTTTTAACATGATGTTTATCTCCTAGGCAATTTCTACAAAGAGTGCACTTATTATTAAAGTAATTAAAAAAATATATCCTACATTATGTAAAGGTAGTTATGTGAGTGTGTTTTTTTTAGTTTCCACATGGTGTTCCAAGCTTATCATTGAGCCCCGATTAAATTTGAATTGCACACTGTAAAGTTTATATGAGGTGGCGCTCCTCCCAATAGGATTTTTTTCATATTCAAAACTCAAACACGAGACGCTGACTAAGGGTGAATCAAACATACCTCAAAGACCCTTTTTTAAAAACGAAAAAAGAAGAAAAAACTTGAAAGAATGTCGCGCTTGTCCTAAGAAGTCATAATTAATTGAGTTATGTGAGGATGCTCACATAACAAGTAGTAGCTAGTAATAGTAGTTATGTATGTATCATAAAGTACCATTTTTACTTCATTCGAAATTTCCCTATATATTGTAATTCTTCATTATGTGTAATATTTGTTTCTACATTTTTGTTTTCTTTCGTCATCATAGTCTAACCATACACAAAATTAAAGAAGATCAGAGGCGGAGCTAGGTAGAATTTGTGGATTCGGACGAATCCAATAGCTTTTTCGTGGATCCTATATTTTTACTAGAAAATTAAATAAATAAATGTATATTAACTTGTGAACCCGATTCAGTGGTAAAGAAGTAACCGTAAAACGCTAGAGTTATGAGTTTGAACCCTCTTAATCCGAACCACCCTCTCTTTTACAACGTCCAAAATCTTAATCCGTGCTTCACCTCCGAAGAAGATAAAATAAAATTATTGCTAAATTTTTTTCATGTAAGACGGTCTTTAATCCCTTCATCACTCAAACTCAATGGGAAGAGGTAAAACAAAAAGTAAAGAATATAATAATAACTCAATTCCAAAATGTGCTCCTAGAGTTATACCAACTACCAAGAGATTAGGCTTTTACAAAAATAATATTTTAATTTACCCTCAAGAAATTCATGTTTTCTCCCAAACCACAATGTTCTGTGACAAGAGAACTGCCTGTAGTGTTATTCCTTCATAGATTTTTTTTCTCCACTCCATCCAGATCATATTTATATGACTAAAGCTGTCCTTAGGAATATTAGAAATCCGTTCCCATTAGTTATTAATGGTTGTTCTCAAATACTTGTCATTTTATAATTGGGGAAAATTAATTATTTTTTTCAATTATACTTTTAGTATTAATTGTTTAAAATTAAGAGACATACATAAATACAGACTAAAAAAAAATAAGGCATAGATTAGAGAAATCAATTTTTTTATTAATATATATTTTCTTAATGGGTGTGTAAAATATTGTACAGACAAATAAGTGGAAATGGAAGGTGTAGTAACTTGGTCCGACATTGAGAATACTAATTTCTCCGGCGTAAAATTACTGATGTTTTAGGCTGTGGCGTATAAATTAAGAAATTCAATTCCAAAAATTATGAGGACTTTTGATTAAAATGCCCTTAATTTTTTTCTTAAGGTTGACAATATAATTATAATGAATATTAGAAATGTGTAAAGGGAAAATTATTTTGGACAAAATTATATATAGGATGAATGGTCTTCTTATATGATCTTGAGTCGTGATTTATGTTAGTTTTTGAGATTAAGTTAGGTTTAAAATTCATTTTACTAAGATTACTCCTGGGCTGCCTAGCTAGTTCTTAGGACAATTCTTTGTTACCCCTATGAGAAGAAAATTATGATTTAAGGTAAACATGCCTGTAACGCGAATCTAATCCATGTGCTAACTAATATGGGACGGAGGGAGTATATGTAGGGGTTGTCAAATTCCAATTTTCAAAAGATTTGGATCTTGGAAAGATGAATGAGATAGGCCCAAAACAAGATTATCTTCTTACACGTCCATACTAAAATTCTTAAAGGCCCAATGATTAACTATATGAAGAAAAAAGAAAAAAGAATGGATCTTGGCAGAAGAGAAATCTACTTAAATTGGAAACTCAATTTTATTTTGTTTCATTTTTACAAAATTTAGATTCATTTTAACTATGACATGTAATGTTTTCTCTATAGAATAATTTTTAACAACTATTTTAATTATTTTATTTTAACTTCTGCAATAAATATTGGATGTTCAACTAGTAATATTTTAGACTACATAGCTAGACAAACAATGTCCAGGGACTCAGCTAGAATAATATTTTTCTCATTGCATTGCAATTTACTTAATTTGTTTAATTTTGGTCAGATCAGGAAGAGTTTTTTTATATAATTGGATATTAATGAATTATGAAGAAGGTGAAATTAGGTTTAATTAAATCTCTACAGGCCAAATAAAATGTGGTCGTGCATACAAACCAATCAATTACTGAATTAAATAATAAAATTTCCTGGAACCCACTTCCAATAATCTTGCATTATCTGTTTTTTTATTTGTTAAGATGATAAAAACAATTAAGAGCCTTGACATTGTCCCATGTTCTGCACAGTTTGTCAAGCACCTTATGTTAGGCCAGAGAAATGGAGAATAAATTCTTCATTTCAGCAAAATACGCGGGAGAAAATGAGATCTCTTGCCCACCTATTTATCGTTTAAATAAAAGAAAATAATATTTTTATATTTCTTTATATGTAAAAATGACATAAAACTATTTTCTTTTTTGGTAAAAAGCTTTTAAAAAACAAACATTACTCCCAATTGCACCTTAATTTAGGAAAAAATAAGATTTTCTGGATCTTTGACAGATTGGATCCAATAATCATCACTATGACTCTTCATGTTGTAGTCTCTATTTGTGAAAATAATATTAGAATAATAAAACATAAACTATTTCTTTATTTTAATACTTATTTGTTCTAGTTGTTGTCCAATTATGTTATACCTCTCCTTCAAGAAGCTAGTCATGTTTGCAAAATTTTCTATAATTGGACAACAACTATGTTTGACGAGATCCAAATATATTATCCTCAAATCAAGTGTTAATTGTTGTTTTAAAAAAATAATCAAGTGTTAATTAAACATGATGAGGACTTGTTTAGTGTCTGTTGAACACTTACCCTTAAACTTTACTGGTAATAAAATGTCTTCAATTATCGGAAAATGTAAAATTAAAATGGCTTAAGTAAAAGCTAATGCATTTTTTTATAAGTTATAATAACATTACAAAACAGTAGTTAAATTCTCCGAACTTAATCTTTAGATATGTAAAAGAGAATAGATTTGACAAACTCATTATCTATATTTTTTTATATTATTTTTTGTAACTGATACAATGGAAAACCAGAAGGCATAACATTAATTATACCAATATAATAATGCCATATACAGCAGGACAAATCTTGGACAGATTGTGAAATCTTCTCTATGAATATGGCAAGTCAACAACAACTTTTTTTCCGGTAGAGTGAGAAGAAGATTAGGGATATCAAACGGGTAGTTAAATTGAATTTGAGTGGGTCAAAATGAGTTGGTTATTAACTTGGTCAAATGTTTCTTTGGGTTGGAATTTGTTTGGACAACGTTTAAGTTGTATTTTTCCTTCATAATTTGTGAAAATTATCAAAACTCTCCTGAGCTTATACAATATCAAATGAGCAAATCATGATTTATAAGGTGTCGAAATATTTAAGACACCACACCACATTAATAAATCACATATCTCCATGTTCCTTTTATGAATAAAAAAAAAAAGTATTTGCAGTTATATGCTTATTACAAACTTTTAAATATATATATATATAAATAAATAATATTTTATGGAGAAACTGAAATTTAAATTAAGAATTTGTGCATATTTTAAAAAAAAAACGTTCATTTCAAATCAAAATTTGAAACTGAATATTCCATATCCTAAGATTAGATGCCTATTAGTTCTCCGCGATTATTTCAGGCTAGCCATTTAATTTGGATTTCACTTTGTATCTCTAAATAAACATTTTCGAATTATAACTTTATTTGTATTAAGAGGTGCATTAGAAGTGTATTCAGTGTACGATCACCTATGATGTGAACGCATATATTTAATTTGTTAAACAACAGTGGTTTTGCCATATTTAGTAAATTATTCGGAATTCGTCAAATAACATTTTGTCAATAATCTTCCAGAATATATATAAAATGGTACAGACAGGAACAAAACAAATTAAATGAATTAGTCTATTATCATTTCGTTTTCGTCTTTACTTTATTTATAACACTGGTTTTGCTATAAAATGTGCTCTACTTAAAATGAAGTGTCGTTGTCATGCTTGAAATTTGAAAATATTAATAATTTGATTGGTTAGTATTATCAGAATCTAATAATTAGATACAGTTTTCTCCTGAAACAACGATGATGTTAACCCAAACAGGGAAATTCACGTTGTTGAACTATGAGTCAGATGATATTGATGGTTATGTTTTATGATCTATCAAAAATAACTTCAATATTTTTATAAACTGAAAATTAAAAGTGTGTATTACTCATATCCTTTTTAAACTCTTTTTTTTCCTTTTTAAACTCGAACAATTGTATTTACGAGATTATATTGGTTGTTTTATTGTTGTTCTTCCTTCATGTGGCTACTTGTCAAGACTTTTCAGTTATTGTGCTTAAATTATATTCCCTCTGTTTTAATCTAGTGCAGTAATTTAATTAGATACGAAATATAAGAAAGTATAAATAATTTTTTAATTTAACTATATAAAGTACTTTTTTTGTTTTAATTTGTATGATATTTTCTACTTAATTATGTAATAATTAATTTTAAATGTTTTAAAAACATGAAAAATTATTGTTAAATAGTAATTTGTTTGTCTTTCCAAATTCGAAGACCACGTATAAATTAGGGCAAAGAAAATATAAAATATACCAAATTACTTTTTATTTTATTCTTTAATTAATATAAGTTACTAAATATATAAAACTATATTTTCTTTTAAAAAAAATTAAGACATGTAAATTAAAACGGATTTGATTTATTTACTTATTTAACCTTTGAAAGCTGGCCAGGCGTCACCAACCCTTTATGCCATGTCGCAATCCTATTGGTGTCACGAAATGTTCTTTACCATTTATTTATTTTAATATTACAATGCTTTTCAATATTTTTTTGATAAAAAAATAGTAATATACTCTGTACAATTCGGAATTCAAATTCATTTAGGAATTCTAATTAATTAAGTTTTATCCTTTCCTTTTCCTAGTGGTTTAATATCATATACTATGAAATTGGCAAACCGTATAGAGATCACTGTCAACAAACTTATGATAGAGACTCCATAAAGGAAAACAGAGAAAAAAAGAAAGAAAATGATAACAACCTTTTGGGCAAGTTCAGTTACTTTCTTTATGTTAGTTTAACAAGGTCAAAGAACAAAGTCATTTTTGTGTAAGAATAGTCAATATATATCAACCAACTAGGGTTGCCATCGAGTCTCTTCTTAAAGTTTGTGGTGTTTGAGCCATCTGTCATATATTAGTTGATCACTTTTCTTTTTGTACGCATATTATGAAATCATAAATAAGATGATAGTTTTACCAATTCACTCCTCAAGAACTTTTTTGAAACTTTAATTATTCCTTAATTAAACTGTTCTAAAGCAAGTTGGTGATGCAGATCTTCAAAAGATTCTTCCCAAGGTTCTCTTGTCTTTGTCTCCCTGAAAGCCTCAGCTCACTATACCAACTTGTACTTAAACTAGATATTTTTGGAGTTCTTCTAAAGATACGTTTGTTGCCATATCTACACTCTTAAACCAGCCGGCCTATTGAATATAATTGTCCGAGATTGAATACATAATCTATCAAACAACATTGTTTTTTTCCTGACATGTTACTATAAGTTAAATTCTAAACTAAATATTTTGTCGTACGAAGTAATGAAATGGAGAGAAAGTGTAATGGTCGGAGATGAGCCAAATTAAAAATTATTCACACTACTACGTACTTGAAAAAAGACACGGATTAAGTTCGGTTAAAATTTGAAGCATTTACTTGTGAGTTACCAAAGTGGGATCCGAAAGAAAGATGTTAGATGCTTCAATCCTAGAGAGTTTTCACATGTGCCTATTGCTTGTATTAAGTATTATTTTAAAGTTGTGCAAGTATATATTCCGTCGAAAAAATAACGTAAGTTTAAGGAAAGTACTATTCCAAACAAGCAAGTGGAGAGAACATAATAATCGAGGGATATTTCACTTTTTGTTCTCTTTGCATAGTAGATAAGATCAGTACCTAGGGTCTACACATCTCATTTTGTGGATTGATCAATATTGTGGGGGTCATCATGAGATGCTATATCATTTTGCAATTTCTTTCATATTAATATGATGAAAATACATAGCTGATAGCTTGAATATTGATCAGAGAGCAATTTCTTTCATATTAATATGATGAAAATACATAGCTGATAGCTTGAATATTGATCAGAGTTACACTCGAAAAATAAAATGCGACAAATAAGTTTGGATCTCATTTTACAATTTCTGCCCGTGCTGCAAATCGGAGTGGCTCCTCTTGTTTGACAAGTCATGGAATTTCACGTTTCCACTGGCTGATTTTCTTTTCTTCCTTTGGGGGACTGCTACAACCATGCACGTTCTTACCTTAACTTTTCTTGTTGTACATATCTGGGATTTATTACTAATTAACTAATGTTTGTTTAACCATACGTAGAATTTACCTTTAAAACATTGCTAACACATTCTTATCAGTTATCACACAGTATCTCGGAGGTGATCATCCTCTAATTTATCCACCTCGCTCTAATATACGATGTTCTACGTATCGTCAATCTCCTGTCTCCTTGAGATATTGATTCAAGATATTTGAATTTTTTTCTTTTGGATATGACTTGTACAACAAACTTTACTTCTACCTAGCTCCATCTCATATATTACATTATTGAACTTACATTTTAGATATTTTGCTTAAAGTACTATATTTGATTCTCTTAACTTTGAAGACTCCTTTGCAATTTGAATATAGAACATTTATCTTGATTTCAAAAAGATTCAAGTTGATCTTCATTACTAGTCTAAAATAAGAAGAAAACATGAAGCCCTACTTTGACGAAAAGGAGGTTAATTTTACCATGGGAAAACAAGAAATTGGTAAACCATCATCTCGGGCCTTTAATTAACTACAGTTTGGAAGACTTGGATTGCTTTATTTAAATAAAAAAAACCTTATCTGGTGCTGGCAAAGACTTTGACATAGACCCCTACTATGTTTATTATACGCAAAAAAAAAAAAGAAAAAAAAAAAGAAGGGAAGACTTGGATTTCTTCACATCCATGTTTGGTTAAATAATCTGGAACTATTTTTGGCAATACTTTGCCTTAATTAAGCATGATCAAGATTTCAAAAATATTTTAAAGAGTTTTTAATTATCTTTTTTGACTTCTTCAAAATAGATTATGCCACTACTCAAAATTACTTTTTCTCTCTCTGAAATTAAAGTCTGGTCAAACACTTTAATTTGGCTTTGTAGAAATTTGGCCAAACTACTAAAAGTCATAGTATAACGCTATTTATTTTAATTAATCCCAATTCTTTATTATCCTTTTTTCCCCTTTACTTGTCTTATAATTCCACAATTAATTACTCTATAATCAACTGATCAGTCGCGTATCTTCTATTGGAGATAGTGGCTTATCATCTACTTAATTGTTTAATTATGTAATTTCAACTGATAATTAATTAGTTGTTTAGCTTATTATTAGTTGGTTATAATTAGTTACAAAAGTTTGTTAGTGTGTTAGTTAAAGAAATGACAGTTGTACATTAGCTGGCAGTAGCATAGATTACATGTGTATATAGATGAAAGTTTCTCATCTTTGAGATTAAGCTTGATGAATGAGATTGGGAAATTCCCGAAGTCCATTTACTCTCTAAATTTCAATATGGTATCAGAGCACTGAATTCACGTGTGATTCAGAATTCAATTTTGACTTCTACTTCGTTTCTAGGTTGAGAAGCTTTCGCCATTAACAGAGCTTGATGATGACTCCAACATCAACTGGAGAGGATGTTACAGTTGTAGTCGCAGCTGATACTATTGAAGGAATCGAGAAAACTCGTAACCATCATTTGTATCTTCATCCATCAGATACTCCAGGTAGTGTCTTGACATCAGTTCAGTTGACAGGATCTGAAAATTACTCACTATGGAGCAGATCGATGATGATCAATCTTCGTGCGAAGAGCAAAGTGGGTTTCGTTCTTGGTACATGTCGTAAATCAGATTACAAGCCTGAATTGGAGGAGCAATGGGAGAAATGCAATGCCTTCGTATTAGCTTGGATCATGAACATTGTTTCCAAGGAGCTTCTAAGTGGAATCGTGTATGCTTCAGATGCAGCCATGGTTTGCAGAGATCTAAATGAGTAATTCAACAAGGTTGATGGATCACGTAGTTATCAATTTCACCGTGAGATCTGCACACTACATCAAGGTAATTTGACAGTTTCTGGGTATTTCACTAAGTTGCGACTCTTATGGGATGAATTTGATGCTTTAGTTCCTTCACTTCCTTGCAATTATGATAAATCTAGAGTTTATGTTGATCACTTGCAATTTCTACGATTGTTCACTTTTTTAATGGGACTAGATGAGATGTATAGTCATGCACGTAGTCAAATGTTGATGATGAATCTATTACCTAGTGTAAGTAAAGCTTATGCTATGATAACATCTAATGAGAGCCAGAGAATAACAGTTGGTTCGAGAATCAGTAGGGATGTTCATGAGTCGATGGTCATGTATGCTGGAAAAGGTAATCAGTGTGTTGGAAGGATGCCTACTGATCTTATGATGTATTCTGGGAATGGAAAGGTTATAATGCATCCTGGAAATGGACAGGGTAATTTCAATTATTCAGGAAGTACTGATTCCATGGCGTTATACACTGGAAGAGGTGGTTACACAAACACTGGAAATAATAACTACAATAATCCTAGTTACACAAACACTGGAAACAATAACTACAATAATCCTAAGCAGAAGAAGAATTGGCATCTCTTTTGTGACTATTGTAAGCTGAATGGGCACACTAAGGATATATGTTACAGGCTCATTAGTTATCCCGCTGATTAGAAGTATAAGAAGAAGTTTGGGCCAAGTACAGATGTGATGAATGCAAGAAAGGGGATGCAATCATGCTTATGCTGATAATTCTACTGGAGATATTTTTGGGCCTATAGTACAGGTCATGGTCTGGTGTATTCAGGTCATGGATTAACTGATGGTTCAGGAGCCTATGCAATGCAGCCAAGGCAGGGAGAATGGCCTCAAATGTTGGCAGCTCAACCAACTTTCACACATAATCAATACAATCATATACTGTAAAAAATTGACAAAGAAGAACCAGTGGAGAATATGGCAAACGCAGTAGGTACTTCTAATACTATTTTATCAGTAAGGGACAAACATATGTGTATGACTATGCCAGATGTTCACAAAGAACAAGCAGACTGGATAGTAGACTCGAGGGCAACATGTCATATGACTTCTAAACTTAGTAATTTAGATGAAACATCTAGTACTATTAGAAGAATAGGAAAGAAAGTTCACCTTACTAATGGACAGACAACATCAGTCACACACAATAGAAATTGTAAATTACCAGCTGGTGATATTTTGAGTAATGTACTAGTGGTTCCTGATTTCAAATTTAACCTATTATTAGTTTCACAACTGACTAGGCAGCTTAATTGTTCTGTGAATTTTTCCCCTAAGTTCTTTGTGCTGCAGGACCTAGTCAATGGAAGGGTGAAGGGGATTGGTAAAGAAAAAGAAGGACTTTACTATTTTTCCAGTAAAAATCCAGAAAGGGTATCACATAAGAAATCAAGCTTGTTGGTGCAGAATGAGAGTTTAGAAGGCATGATCTGGCATAATAGACTTGGTCATCCTTCAGTAAAGGTGTTGAAGACTTTGTCATTGATCAAACAGACCTCAAATGCTGATTTTTGTAATAATTGTCCAATTTGTCCTCTTGCAAAACAAACTAGACTTCCTTTTGTTTCAGGCATGTCTAGAACTTGTGCTAATTTTGATTTGATCCATATGGATGTATGGGGACCTTATAGAGTTCATACTCATGCTGGCCATAAATATTTATTAACTGTTGTAGATGACTATTCAAGAATGACTTGGTTGTTTCTAATGACATGCAAAAGTGAAGTTTTTGCCACTTTGAAATGCTTCTTTACTTTGGTTCAGAATCAGTTCAATAAGTCTGTTAAGAGGGTGAGGTCAGACAATGAGACTGAATTTTTTAATAGAGAATGTAAATCATTTTTTGTATCTTTGGGAGTTATACATGAGAGTAGTTGTTCACATACTCCCCAACAAAATGGAGTGGTGGAGAGAAAACATAGACATATACTAGAGGTAGCAAGAGCTCTTAGGTTTCAAGGATCAATTCCAATAAGATTTTAGGGTGAATGTGTCTTGGCAACTGTTTATTTGATCAACAAGTTGCCCAATGCAGTACTAAAAGGACAATCTCCTTATGATATTTTTTATGGTTCTCCACCTAGTTTGGTTCATTTGAGAACACTTAGTTGTTTGTGTTACACCACCAGACTTGACAAAAAGGACAAGTTCACTCCAAAGAGTTGATGGTTGTGTATTAATGGGATATTCATCCACCCAAAAAGGTTGTATAGTATATAGTCTGGAGCACAAAAAATTATTAGTGAGGATGTGATCTTCAGGGAAGAGATCTACCCTTTTGCTGAAATGCAGAAGAAGAAACAACAGGTACCAGTGTTCCCTCAACCTATATTTGGAGAGGCAGATGCAGAAACACTATCAGATATTTCCATTGATTCAGATATACATGCACCTGACAATGATGGATTGGAACATATACCTGAAGATGTTATTCCTGATGATGTATTGGAAGAGCCACTTGGAGATGTTGTTCCTGATGATGATGTCTTAGTTGAACCAAGGACAAGACAATCCACTAGAGCATCAAATCCTCCAATGTGGATGAAAGACTTTGTTACAAATGTCACGGATCCTGATCATTCTTACTCTATGGCAAACTACATTGTTTATCAACATTTATCACCTCAGTATCAAGTGTTCCTTAGTAATTTTCTACAGAGGTTGAACCAAAAAACTATGAAGAAGCAGTCAAAGATCCTAGGTGGGTAATGGCTATGCAGCAAGAGATTAAAGCCTTGGAGGAAAATGGAACATGGCAGATAGTGAGGTTGCATGACAAGAAATCAACAATAGGTTATAAATGGGTGTTTAAAATCAAGTACAAAGCAGATGGACAGATTGACAGGTTCAAGGCCAGGCTTAGGGCAAAAGGACATAGTCAAACTGGGGGATTTGATTATCAAGAGACATTTGCTCATGTGGTAAAGATGGTTACTGTAAGGTCTATCATTGCTTTGGCAGTAGTAGAGAACTGGAAAATATTTCAAATGGATGTCTTTAATGCATTCTTACAAGGTGACTTATTTGAGGAAGTATACATGGAGTTACCTAAGGGATTCATGAGTGGGAATAAACATCATGTCTGCAAACTTGTCAAGTCCTTGTATGGACTCAAACAAACATCCAGACAATGGAATGCCAAACTCACTGAAGCCCTATGTCTTTCAGGTTATGTGCAAAGTCACTTGGACTATTCCTTGTTTACTAAGAGAAGTTCCACGGGACTAGTTATTGTACTGGTATACGTTGATGATTTGTTAATCACTGGGAGTGATCCTATACTGGTCCAGGAAACTAAACAAGTGTTACATAATCATTTTAAGATAAAGGATTTGGGTGAGCTTAGATTTTTCCTGGGGATTGAGTTCTGCAGATCCAACAGTGGTATAGTGATGAATCAAAGGAAGTATGCCCTGGAGTTGATAACTAAAGCTGGGCTTGCAGGTGCACAACCTGTTTCAACCCCTATGAAGTGTAATGTGAGACTTACTTCAGTAGCTTATGATAATAGTTCTAATGATGCATTATTTCATGATGTTCACAGATATCAAAGAATGGTTGGAAAACTACTTTATCTGGCCAACACAAGGCCTGATATTGCCTTTGCAGTTCAGAATTTGAGTCAATATATGCAGCAACCTAAACTCTCACATTGGAATGCAACCTTGAGAGTGGTAAAATACCTCAAAGGCAATCCTAGTTTGGGTTTACTTATGAGTTCACACAACTCTCTAACACTCACAGGATATTGTGATGCAGACTGGGCTACTTGCCTCAGTACAAGGAGATCAGTAACTGGTTACTTATTGAAGTTTGAGGATTCATAGATTTCTTGGAAATCCAAGAAGCAACATACAGTGTCCAGGAGCTCAGCTGAGGCTGAGTATAGAAGTCTGGCTACTTTAACAGCAGAGGTGGTTTGGGTCACTAGTTTGTTCAAAGAGTTAAATGTCGAACTACATACACCTACCCTTATACATTGTGATAGCAAGACGGCTATACAAATTGCTGCAAACCCAATCTTTCATGAAAGGACTAAACACATCGAGATTGATTGTCATTTTATTCGAGAAAAGGTGCAACAAGGTTTGATCAAGACTAGCTACATCAACACTAAAGACCAGCAGGAAGATTTATTGACTAAAGCTCTTGGTCGATCCCAACATGCATTTCTTTTAGCCAAGCTTGGAGTTCTGAACATTTTCAATACATCCAGCTTGAGGGGGAGTATTGGAGATAGTAGCTTATCATCTACTTAATTGTTTAATTATGTAATATCAACTGATAGTTAATTAGTTGTTTAGCTTATTATTAGTTGGTTATGGTTAGTTACAAAAGTTTGTTAGTGTGTTAGTTAAAGAAATGACAGTTGTACATTAGCTGACAGTAGCATATATTACATGTGTATATAGATGAAAGTTTCTCATCTTTGAGATTAAGGCTTGATGAATGAGATTGGAAAATTCCCAAAGTCCATTTACTCTCTAAATTTCAATATCTTCCTATCTTACTATTCAATGAGATACTTCTTTCGTTCACTTTTAATTATTAATTTCAACGTATTAAAAAAAGATAGTTATTTTGTTTCTTATTTTATCCTTATCATATATTATTTTTCAAAACCTAATACAATACATCAATTAATATACATAGTGCAGTAAAATAGTCATGTCAATTATTTTATTTTTTTACTATATGTGTCAAGTTCAAATATGACAAGACAAATGAACGGAGGGAATAATTCAATAGTTAATTATAACCAACAATTTTTTTCAAAGTTGATGAGCGAATTTCGAAAGAAAACGAGTGGAGTAAAAGTGAAAATGATAAGAGGGAGTAGATCGATCAGTTGCATATCTTCTTATCATATTATCCAATGCAATACTACATATGTGCTTTGTAATGGAAGAAGTTTAATTATTAATGCTTGTATGATGTATTTAATTAGTCACTTTTGGTTCTATCATATGAGTAATTTCTATTAGAACAACTGTGATGTTAACAGGAGAAGGACGATTCACGAGGTTGTATTAATTAATTCGAATCTGATGACGTGGCTTGCCCCAATTGGAATGCTTCATATGAAACCACTACACATACACACTAATCACCTTCTTTTCTCATAATGCCTAATTAAATTAATTACTAGTATAATATTTTTATGTTTAAACAAATTGATTCGAGCTTTTTCTATATATTTTTAAAGTCACTATCAGCTATTTTTCTTCTATATCCTCTTTACTTAATCAAAAGACCCTTTATGCCAGGAAGCGTTACCAATTAAACCGACCTCGAACATAAACATTGATATATACCTTCTTTGTGTACAATTTATTATATGACCATTTTTATTCTTAAATCATCTTAATAATTACGTAATATATTCTATCAAAATCTACACAATTGACTTAAAAATGTATAAATATTTTTATTTATTATAGGAGGTCGTAAGCAGTGGCAAAGCTAAAAAATTTACCAATTGTGTTCAAAATTTTAGTATATATTTCTAAAAAAAATATTTTTGTCCTATATATATATATAATAATAATTTTCTATATGCACAATATAATTTTTCAACAAAGAGTGTTCGAGTGATCACCCTACTACACCAATGGTTGAAAATTGTAGTATTAATATAACAATACAGTTTTATCGTATTGACGGAAATTATTATTGACATCGCCATTACGTTACGCGGATAAAAGAGTCAGATTCAGATTGGTCTCAAAATTGAAGCGCTACATAAAATGCATTTCCCCCAGAAAACTGGAGCTAGATAGTCAAAAAGATAATACTAACGAAGGAAACAGAGATTAGAGTAAAGTAGGCTAGAATCTGATGATAAAACGAGGAAGTTTCCACCATCAAAACTTTTAACATGTGCTTATTCTTATATATTATTATTATATACTCCATTGTATTATAACTCCTATTATATTCCTATATAATAGAGAGTGTGAACACAATAATTGAGGGAACATTTAATTTCCACCGCATGTTAATCTATTTTCTTTTTATTTCTTCATATTTTTGGCAGTCAACTCAAGCAGCTATAAAGACACAAGAATTCCTACACTTGACCATCTGACACCATCTGAGATCTAAAGCATTTTGCCTCTCTAACTAATTAGGTAAATTAAGCTTCTTCCCATTTTACAAGACCTAACTTTTTTCTCATTTATATATATTTTCTCCAAATACAAATCTATGTATGATACTGATTTAGATTTGAATTTTGCAGCAGGATCTAAGCCTTGGATATATACAAACTGATCAATCACTTAGAAGACGACGAATCGATAATGGATACATGGTGGTCTGAAATGGTATGAAAACTCTTATATACTGCCTTGTTGTAAAGATTACTAATTATATTTGATTTTATGTACCGATAGTTATGAACTTTTTTTTTTTTTTTTTTACATTTAATCAATATTACAGGAGACAAGCGGTATGAATGATCACAACTTTGTAAATCAGAACCAGACGATGACACAATTTAATGAATTGCCTTTCAATTCTAAGCCCTTTTCTACTTTTTCTCCTCATCCTCCTCCCTGCAGTGTAATTTCTAATTACAGCTACTCCAATTCAATGTCAGCTAAAAACCAATTCGAAAATTTGAATACCTTTAAAGTCGTCAAGCGTGAGGTTCCATCAGGAACTACAATAAACTTCTCTTCTTCAGTTAATTCTATGGACGATTCTGATTTTGGTGATATCGAGGCCATGGGATTTAGTGCTGCTGTTACGACTAGTACTGATCAGAAGAAAAGTTACAATAGAACAAGTGTTCAGGCACAAGATCACGTTCTAGCTGAAAGAAAGCGAAGAGAACGCTTAACTCAGCGTTTTATAGCTTTATCTACCCTCATTCCCAACCTAAAGAAGGTAAAAAAATATGTCTTAATTATAGCTTAAATTACCTGAAAAAGGAAAGAACGTTTGATGTATACAATTTGGAATTGTTTTTTTTATTTTTTGTGAGTTATTTGGAGTGAAAAAAACAATTTTGGGGGTTTTTTTCAAATTTCAAATTCAGCTTCTAAGTTATAATTCTGAAAAAGTGTTAATGTACTCTTAACAGTTGGACAAAGCAACAGTACTGGGAGATGCTATCCAATATATAAAACAGCTGGAAGAACAAGTAAAAACACTTGAGGAAAAAAACAAGAAATGTGGCGAGGAACCGGCGATTCCACCGGCAAAGAGACCTCGATTGATCTCCAGTTGTGACGATTCATCGTCGTCCGACGAAATATCCAGTGTTAGCACAGTCTGCACAGATCGATCATTGCCAGATATTGAAGTTAGAGCTTCAGATGGAAATATTCTGATTAGAATTTATTGCAAAAAACAAAATGGGATAATGAAGGAAATATTCAATGAAGTGGAGAAACTTCATCTTTCTATCATTAGTTGCAGTGTTATGCCTTTTGGCAACAACACTTCCCACATGACAATTATTGCTCAGGTACTGATTCAAAATTGATTTTCATAAATGAAAAAAAATCCAAACTATACCATTAATTGCTTAATTATCTTTTCTAATAATATATATATATATTTTCTCCGTTTAATTCAACAGATGGATCATAAATTATCAAGCGTGACACCAAATCATATTGCGAATAGAATCCGAGCGGCGATGATGAAAGAAGAAGCCAACTCCTTTACAGCATAGCAAAAAAGATTATATGATTAGAAGTTAATTAAGGTCTTTAATTTGTTTAGGAGATAATTAAGTGTAAGATCTGCAGATCTGTTTTTGCGGATCCGATTAAGATCACCTGGAAGTGGGGTCATAATGACTTGCTTTAGGGTTAATGGTTTCCATAATTGGATGCTTTAATTTGCTTTTTTGCGGGTTAAAAAATTGGACCCCGTTTTGCAATTAACTCACGTGCTAAAATTGAGACTTGGCTCTATCTTTTTGACAAAAGTCATGGAATTCCACTAATGGTCTTGTTTTCCTTAAATTTGTCTTCTAGTGTGTTTGCACTATTTTATTTATGTGTACTCTGTCTCCACCATGTAATGTAATAAGGACATGTGCAGAGGATTTTTTGTGAAAAATCTGAGTATGAGTATGTATTTTTTTACAATGTTGAAGGTTCTCGTTTTATTTCATGTGACAAAACTAATTTGACTAGAAGTTTATAATGTAATTTTTATATGGCTATTTCTAAGATATTTGAGAAATTAATTTATAGCTGCACAAATAAAATGAATACATCCATTCGACCAACAAATCAGGTTATTCAACCATCACTTTGACCTGTCTTTCTCCTTCTTGAGAATCTTGACCTCCATGCTGTTCTTCTGGGCATCCATTCACCATTCATTCATGTACAAACTACCAGAAAACAAAAAAAAAATTAAAAAAAGTTATACGAGAGAAATCGATGGTCAGAAATCAAATAAGACGAGAAAATTATTTTATTTTATTTTTAATAAATCCATGGAACAAACTATCAGAAATCAGGGATGAGGGATTTTCAATGTTTTTTTTTTTTTTTGGAGATGTGTGGAATAGAAAGTGGGAGTGTATGAAAAGGCATGTGTTGATAAAGTAGAAGCGTCTAATTTATCTCTGAACTTTACGAATGATTTAAAGTTTGTCACTTGTTGAAACATGAGGTATCATTAGGTGCTAGATTATGTAATTAGAGACTAATTGATGTACTATTATAGTTGCTTCCGTAAGAGAATTTGGCATAAGCAAGCAAATTTTGTAACGGCAAAGTGTTAAGATGTCCCACATCGGTAGAGGAATGGGAATTTAGTCTCCTTATATGGACTTGGACAAACTTCCTCTCATGAGCTAGCTTTTGGGGTTGAGTTAGGCCCAGGTGCCATATCTTTACATGGTATCAGAGCCAGACCCATTCTAATTTGTTGTTCACCGATGATGGGCCCCCATTTAGAAGTGTTCACACTCCAGTTGAGGTCTGGGCGTGCGGGAGAGTGTTAAGGTGTTGAGTTAGGCCCAGGTGTCATATCTTTACACGAAGTCTAATTTGATCTCAATTATTAAGAGACAGAAATGTTAGACCATTTTGCACCGTTCAAAAATAAATTTTAACCTTGTTCCCTTATTTTAATAAGAATCCCTTTCTCCCCTTTTGTCTCCTAAAGTGTATGTTTTAAGACACAGATCAGAACTGTAAAGACCCATCATTTTAGTGTAAATGGACAGGATAAAATAATCTCCCTATTTTATTTCGATATTATTATTCTTATCCCATCAATCAAACCACCCTAATAATATGTATATGGGAAGTAAATTATACAGTCGCACTGGCAGTAACCAAATGAGAGATCCAGAACTATATGAGTGCTTCAATGAGACATGGTAATTACTAATTTAACCAATCTCAGAATCTGAAAGTAATTAAGCAAAAGAAAATTCACATTTTCTCAAAGAAAAAAACTAAAAAACAAAATCACCAAATACTTTTTATCCCCTCTACTTTGTTTACCATGAAAACGTAATCCAAGAATCGAAATCCCTTGCATTGTACTAGCATGACTGGAGAGGTTAATATAAGTAAGGATATGATTTTTTAGCGCTTATCTCGTCCCTATGAATGAATTAGCTTTGGCCTAGCTGGGCTCAGATAGAATGTATAAGTAGACTTGCTTAACCTGATACACAGAATTGGAATCTTTGATGCATCGAACCAACAACACACAAAATGCTACATGTCCAACTTTTTCTGTTTCTGTTTCTGTTTAATTTTCACTTTTTGAGGTATGTCCAGGCATCTTTTGAAAAGTCAAATTTTCATTTCAAATGAGAAAATGTAGCAGCTGGTAATGATACAGTAGTACCTAAATAGGGCAAAAAACTTAAGTATACAATTTAAGTACCTTAATTACTACTATATAACAATACTTTTTTGTCCACTTATATAGCAATAGTTTTTTTTCAAAAGTAGAATTGTTTTTTTTTTTAAAACGTAGAAATAGTCAGCCAAGCTTGTCACATATTCCATGATTTTCTCCAATTATTTTACCTTCCCTGATTTACTCAGATTTGTTATATATTCTCTCCCATAAAATAAGGTCTTTAACAAATATAAAACTCTCTTTCTACGCTGATTTACTATTCAAACATGGATACCAATAAATTTTCAACACTAATACAACACAACGGACGATGGGACGCATCAGGTATTTGAACAACTAACGATTGATTTGGTTTTTTTCTCATAATCTGTATTTAGTCGTTTTGTTAATTAGTCGTTGGTTTCAATTGTAT